>JABSTB010000275.1:0-42202 GCA_013756995.1 Neonectria neomacrospora
TCTCGTGGCTGTCCCCAACTAGCCCCCCCCTGATCCAACCCGGAAGCTTGCCGCGAATCCTCTCCGTCCCATACCTCCGATCCACGAGCACAATCGCCGCGTAGTCGCCCTGGTGCCGGATCGCGCGACCGATGCTCTGGTTCACGGCCCGCATGCACGCGTTTTCGTAAAAGTCCCGGGCCGCCTGCTTAGCCCGGGCCGTTGCGCTCTCCCTACCCACACCTTGCGCTGTTAGGTTGGCCTGCGTCGTCGTCTCAATATACTCGAGCTTGGCTTTCCAGTCCGGCGACGCAATGTTGGGGTACGGGAGGCCGATTACTATGACGCACCGCCCTAACCGATCCGAGAAGTTGATGCCTTCCGACATCTTCCCACCGATCACGCTGAGCAGAAGGGCACCCTTGCCGTTGCTCGAGCCTAGGATAGCCTGGGAATATTCCTGGAGGACCTCGTCGCTAGACCCGCCTCTCGTCTCCTTGAACAGGGCTTTCCGGGATCCTAGCCGATCCCATATAGGCTGTCCACCCGGGCCGTGTTTTTGCTGCCATGCCGCAACGACCTCGTCAAGATAGCCATAGCTTGGGAAAAACACCACCACGCCGTCGGGGACGAGTGAGCAGAGGTTTAAGATTGCCAGTCCCAGCTGCGCTATCATCTCGGAGTCACCGCGACGCTGGTAGCTGAATTCAAATGGTGCCATGCCCGGCCGAGACGTTGCCAGCGTCCAGACACAGAGGTTTTCCGGTGGAATGACGTGCCCACAGCTCAGCGTCGTCACCTTGTCGATGCCCAGTGATGGGAACAAATGGTCTTTAAAGTCGTCAAAGGGCGCCATTGTTCCACCCGCGAGGACCACCGCTCTCGCACTTGATGCAATGGAGGAAAAGGCATGCGTTGGCGACAGAAGCAGGTATGAGAGTTTGATGTCTGGCGCAGGATCTTTGATCTTTTCGTAGAATATACGTCCTTCGGAACTGAGGTTGGTGAAGGCAATGAGGAATGCCACCAGCGTGTGAAGGACAGGTGTGCTCGACTTGGGCGACGTCTTCCCCGTCGCATCCTCGCTCTCGACATGAGATACGTAGCTTTCAATTTTGTAGGCTAGTTTCGACTCCTGGATGTACTGGATCAGTTCAAACATGTTGATCTGGTCAATGCCTTTAGGTCTCGTGAGGTCGTTTGCGTCTACGATGCCGCTCTCTTGCTGCTAGAAGATCAGCCATAGTCCAGAACAAAGTCCAGCAACTTACCTTGAACTTGAGGGCCCCTTCCATCCATTCGCCGAGTCCCTCGATGACTCTCCCGACTCTTCCCACATTCACCCGGTTCACGCCCTTCAGCTTCTTGCCGAATTTCCTCACGTAGATTCCCAGCATGGCCCGCCCTCTTTTCAGGTCGCTCATTCGTATCTCTGCCGCATGCACGTTCGCCACCGCGTCCATGATGTTGTGCGCTTCATCGATAATGACGATGTTCCCTTCCAGCTTTATCCCGAGTGCGTCTCGCGCGCTCCTTTGTAGCAAAAGGGGGTACGGGAGCGTGATGATCTCGGCGCCTGGTAAAGCAGTTCGGGATGCATAATAGGGACAGACAGCGAGAGATTTGCCCAGCTTATGGAGGTCTTCAATGTCGGGGAGTGTGGCAAGTACAGAGTCGCGGAACTGGTGAGTCTGCGAAAGTAGCTCGTCTTTGGGGAGGAACGAACACTTCTTGTCCGATTTTGATTGTTGAAGTTCGGCACAGCGGTCGTTAATAGCCTGGACGGATCCAAGCCGGGAGACCGAAGGATTGATGCATAGCCTTTGACGGGACGAGAGGGGCAGTAGTTTCACGACCTCTGTTTTCTGGCTGTCCTTGGCGAGGGACGGAGGTAGTGACGGTGGAAACGTAGGACGGCGGAGTTCGGTGATGAATTGGGATAGCTGGGAATGTGTTCTTGAAGTGTAGTAGATCTACTGATGTTACTATTCTGGCCTTGCTGCGGTCGCTAAGAAATCGCACCTTGATCTCTTCTTCAGGGAGGTCTTGGTCTTGGTCCTGGGCTCTTGGGCCACCCAGACCGATGCTTGCTAGAACGTCTCGCGATTCTTTGCTCAAACCGGACAGGGCGTCCTGAGGGCCGGAGTCACGGTCATCGGGGTCATCAAGCAGCCACTCGGCATCTTCGTCGATTACACGGGAGCCGCTCAGCGCTGTGTCTTCGATACGCCGCCGCTTACGACCACGCTCTTCGAGGGCTTTTTCTTTGAACCTGAGGGCCTCAAGGCGTTTTTCTCGGTCTTCCCACCGCTGGACGAGGTCTTCTCTCTTGCGGCGCAGGAGCTGTTCGACGATCCAAGATGGTTCATCCTTGTAAGCTTCAGTCGAGGCCTGGAGTGACGCTTCAAATTGGCTGGACTTGTGATGTCGCAGCCAAGTTAGAGATGCACAAATAAGCGACAGTGATTTACCCTGTGAATGAGTCGTGGTCAGCACGGATTGGAGACGTCAGGACAAACAGTCTAAGTCGACTCCGACAACTGTCAAGTGAACAACATCTTGTTTTCTCTCCCAGAAGAAACATGCACTTACCGTTCCCGTAGGACTCTCCAGGATACCGACTTGGCCGTCCCCGGCTTCAAGCACATCAAAGACGGTCTTCATAAACTGTTCCTGGACATCGTAGGGTGTGTACGGGTGGTGAAAGTCCAGCTTCTCCAGGCCTCGAGTTACTTCATCCACGGACTCGACTGTCATCTTCGGCTCACTTCTGTATCCCAATCTACCGTCAGCACCAAGTTGTATCGCGTCAAGTTGCCTACACAGCCACGCATGAACGTTCCGCGCTGCATGGTGACTGCCCCGTCATTGTGGGGCCACACCGACCTTCACCGCGCCCGAGCCGCGAGGTCACCTGACACGTCACGCACTGGCCCTCCATCCACTCCCACACCCACACTGCCAATTGCCATTTCGTAGGTTTAGGGTTGCCCTGCCCTCTCGCCTAACAATTTTCCGCTAGCCATTGGAAGGCCCGTCGCAAAAACATCACCACCCAGTTCCAGTCTTCGTCCTGAACACCGGAAAAGCGACAACACCACAGCCGTCGCCATGCCTACCCGAACGTCAAAGACCCGCAAGCAGTACGTGCTCCCACATTCCCGACGTGCTCTCTGCTGAAGAGGGCGCTTCCGTGCCGCCATTGAGCGCCCGTCGACGATGACGAAGTTGAGGGAACATCATGGACTGACTTTGCTCTTTTCACAGCCGCGGCCACGTCTCCGCCGGTAAGGGACGTGTCGGAAAGCACCGCAAGCATCCCGGTGGTCGTGGTCTGGCTGGTGGTCAGCACCACCACCGTACCAACATGGACAAGGTTCGACGACCCGAGATGGACGAGACGAAACGACAGGACCGAGTGGCTGACCCTTGAACAGTACCATCCCGGTTACTTCGGAAAGGTCGGTATGCGATTCTTCCACAAGCAGCAAGGCAACTTCTGGAAGCCCATCATCAACCTCGACAAGGTACATATATCCCGGTTTCGAATTCTGGATTCAAGTGCGGGGAGACGCACAGCAACGATGGATGTGACATCAAGCAACAAATTGCTAACGTGCGATATAGCTGTGGTCTCTCGTCCCCATCGAGACCCGCGATGCCTACGTTTCCGGCGAGAAGAAGGACACCGTCCCCGTTCTCGACCTCCTCCCCCTCGGCTACTCCAAGGTCCTCGGCAAGGGCCGTCTCCCCGAAATCCCTCTGGTCGTCCGCGCACGATGGGTGAGCCGTCTGGCGGAGAAGAAGATTACCGAGGCCGGTGGCGTTGTTGAGCTTGTCGCATAAATAAACCTGTGCTAGCCGGAGTCGGGCTTGTGGATTTGGGAACCGGGTTTTCATGGAGAAAATGGTCCTGGGCCCCTGGACGCCGAATCATGGAGGGGGAGGGACCTGGGTTTCGGCTTCGAGCATTGCAATCAGGGACTCTGGAACGGAGTTTAACGAAATAAAAATCGATTTTCGCCCATGACTGCCATGGCCCATGACTATCTGTGCAAAGGACAATCGCGGAGTTTTCTGGTCAAGGACAAATGTAATGATTGATGACGGAATACCACACTCATCTAAGTCCTTGTATGCTTGGATATCTGGAACCTCATAATTATCTACCCCAAACGCCTCTTTGTGATCATGGTCTATTTGTACAGGAGAGACGCGTCCGTAGCGACGGTATCTCGATGCAATTTATGAGCCCTTAGGCTTGCAACATATCCATCTCGTCCTCGTCCCCTAGCTCTTGGCTTGCGGGATGGTCGACTCGAAGAAACTCGTGCTCCAGCGCTTGCTCAGCGGTGATTCTCCTGCTCGGATCCAGCTCCATGCAACGCTCTAGGAACCTGACGGCCAGCTTCTCGTCGGGAGCCAAGGGCTTGTCGTCGGTCCGGCATGTGCTCCAGAGAATAATCTTCTCCATGCTGAACCCTTGCTGCCCCACGGTGGGGATGCTGGTCTCGAAGGCACATCCGTGCAGCAACCCAGCAGCCTTCATGCGTTTGGAGCCAAATATGGTGGCGATTTCAATCATGGCTTCGACGTCGTCGGCCGAGTTGAAGAAGGGGAACCGCTTGGACATGATGGTGAGAAGAATGACACCAGCAGACCAAATATCAATGGACGTCGTCTGTTCAGTGCACTTGAAAAGGACCTCAGGGGCACGGAAACCTCTCGTGCCAGCGCGGTTTGCACGGCGAGAGGAGCGAGTGTCCGATTTAGGATACCCGGGCTGCGGGTTTGTTGAATTTTGCGCCCAAACTGAGTTGGCCTGGCGGTGTTTGCGTGTTTCCCGGGTCTCGTGACAGAGGCATGGCTTACAGTCGGAGCCCTCCCGCTCGGCGAGGCCAAAGTCGACGAGGACGCCACGCTGGGTGGCCGGATCGTAGAGGAAGTTGGTGGGCTTGATGTCTCGGTGGAGGATCTTGTGGTCATGGACACTCTTGAGAGCTGTGAAGAGCGAGCGTAGGTAGATGGCGATGTCGGGGATGGTCATGTCCCGGAAGTAGGCGCGGAAATCACCGTGGCGGAAGTAGGGCAGGATGGCTACGACCTGGTCAGTTTCGCGGAAGGCCGTGATCAGCGGGCAGACGGAAGGGCATTGGCGCAGGTCGTGAAGGAGCTCGAGTTCGTTGAGGATGCGGGAGGGACTGGAGGTGACGTAGATCTTCTTGATGGCGACGTAGCGGGCCTTGCGGCGAGGGGGAGACGAGTGGCTGGCGTTTTGCTTGAGCGGCGGCGGCGTCCACTTAGACGAGTCGTCTTCGAAGTCCCAGCTGTTGTCAAAGTGGTCGTACATGATGTCCTGAGCCTTGTAGACTGTCGAAAAGGTGCCTGGATAGCGTCAGTCGTTGATCATATTGAAGCAAGACGGCAGTATTACCTTCGCCAATGCGCTTTATAAGACGGTACTTATTGCGAAAGCCGGGAAAGTCGCTTTGCAGCTTGTCCATGTCGGCCTGGACGCTTCGATCGACAGTCTCGTCCTCGGAGCTCTCGTCGGCCATCTCTTCCTCCTCTTCCTCTTCCTCGAAGGCCTGTTGTTGATGTTGATGTGGGGCTTGTTGGTGATGGTATTGTTGTTGGTCTGCCTCGTCCGTTGGCGGCACGACCTCTTCGGTGCGCTCCTCTTCGGGCATCATCTCTGTATCCTCCGTCCTCGCATCCTCGTGAATCTCAAAAGGCTCTTCGACCTGGTGGTGAATCTCGGTCGCCATCGAGACGTCGCTTCGATTGGTTTCGTCTCGTGTCTCGCCTTAGCCTTGTCCGTCCCACAAACAGGATTCCTGGGCAGCCCTTATCGCATGGAAAATTCCCCGACCCGTCGCAAAACTCAATTCGTGATCGAGAGGGTCCAGACGACGCAATGCAAGCAAGAATTAAGCAACAGGCAAGACTTGGGACGGTGTTTTGAGGAGAGAGTTTGGCGACGGCGTGGTGGAAGGGCTTTGTTCAAGGTGTGGCTGCACTGCAGGGGTTTGGCAGGTGCTGCACGCGCTGAGTTTTGGCGGGTGGTGGATGGTGGGTGGTGGCAATGGCGGGGAAGGCGCGTCGAAGAAAACAAAAACAATTCGTTGCTGAGGGACCTTTCCGCCATCACCGCCATAATATTGCGTCGCTTCCATCTATCATCACCATCTAGCACCACTCAACGCGACGACAGCGACGCGCGACGACGCAGCCGCAGGTGCAGACGAAGACAATACACAGCAGAAGAGTGCTGTGCACATATAGTCAACCCCACGACACTCCAGACGGAACCGCCAGATGACACGCTCTTGATCGCATCACTCCCGCTTCCGTCCACACCCCTCATTACACTCCCTCGACATCTCGCGCGCCATCTGGCGTAGCTCACAAACTTCCATCATGGATACAATCAACTTCGATATCAACGATGCGCTCAAGCATTACATGTCAGACCCGGCAGGGATCCCCACGCCCGAGGCCGATTCCGCCCTGTTTGACTGCGAGAATGACCCCGAAGCCCTCACAGCCCCCTTTGTCAACTCGGTGTTGAATCCCATCGTCGACGCCGTTGCCGACAACCCAGACGCCATTATGCGCGCCTCCAACATGGACTCGCTCCAGTTCCTCCTCAAGTTAGCCCCCACTTCCCTTGACCCTTCTCCCGATCCTCATCCTCCGGCTACATTGGGACGCGATTCTGAGCTACTTGATCCCGACAGATACACGGCCTACCTCCCGACCCACGCCCTCAGCAAGATCTTTGACCTTGTCATGAGCGGCCTGAGCGCCGAGGCGGACGCCGTGCACACCGACATCGACTCCCCGGACGAACAGGACTCAGTGCCGCACCATAAGAAGCTCCTCGAGATCTACGGCTTCTTGCTGCAATGGACCATTGCCGCCGTCGAAACCAAGGCGGCTGAGAAGTCGTCGGCGGCTCCCGTGGGCCGCGGGCGCGGCAAGCCCAAGAAAGGCGCCGCCAAGGACAAGGATGCCGCCTGGGACTCGGCGAACCAGCTCCAGGCCGCCCTCGACATCATGTGCAAGGTCTTGAAGCTGAAGCTCGCCAAGATCTTCCTCACCACCAGCGAGAGGGACACCTTCATCGGGCTTCTTACCCGGCCGGTCTACATGATTCTCGAGAGTGAGCAGCGCGTCAAGGCCACGGCCATCCGCATGCACTGCTTCAAGGTGTTGTGCATTGCTGTCAAGCACCACGGTCATGGATACGGTATGTTGGTTATCAAGCTGGCGAACCAAGTCTAACAACGCACAGCCGCACAAATCAACATTATTCAGAACCTTACCTACTTTGAGCATCTCTCGGAGCCCATGGCCGAGTTTCTGCACATTCTCGCAGAGACCTACGACTACCCACAGCTTGCCGACGAGGTTTTACGAGAAATCAGCAACAAGGAGTTCAACTCCAACGATACCCGAGGACCCAAGTCCGTCTCCTCATTCATCGCCAAGCTGTCAGAGTTGGCGCCGCGCCTGGTGATTAAGCAGATGACGATGCTTGCGAAACAGTTGGATAGCGAGGTGAGCAGTCCATCCCGACCAGAGGTCCGGAGCTAACAGCCGCAGTCTTATACCCTTCGATGTGCTTTGATCGAGGTCTGTGGCAACATGGTTGGCCACCTTAGCAAGCAGGACGAGCGCAGTGAGAACCACAAGTCTCAACTAAACGCTTTCTTCGACGTGCTAGAGGAGCGATTTCTCGACATTAACCCATATTGCAGGTGCAGGACGCTCCAAGTCTACATGAAGCTTTGTGAGCTTGATCAAAAGTTCCCCAAGCGACGCCAAAAGGCGGCCGAGCTCGCATGCCGGAGTCTAGAGGACAAGAGCAGCAACGTCAGGCGAAACGCCATCAAGCTGCTGGGCACTCTCATCAAAACGCATCCCTTTACGGTGATGCACGGCGCGCAGCTTTCAAAGAAGGAGTGGCAGGCCCGCCTAGACAAGGTCGACGAGGAGTTGAACGCACTCAAGCCGCCGCCCGGCATGCCAGGCTTCGGCGGCGAGAACGCCAACACCACTGTCGACAATGAGCTGCTGGACGATGCTACGCAGATTGCGTCTCCCATGAAGCCGAAGCAGATGACGGACGAAGAGAAGATGGAGGCTATCAAGACTGCTCAGGAGCAAGCCGCTACGAGCGAGGCCATCGAGAAGCTCACTCTCACGAGGAGGTACTACAACGAAGCCCTCAAGTTCATTGACGTCCTCCACGACGCCACCGGCACGGTTTGCCAGCTCCTAGGATCCAGGAACAAAAGCGAAGTCATTGAGGCCATTGACTACTTCGAGGTCGGCGATGCCTACAACATTGAGCAGAACAAGGTCGGCATTCGACGCATGCTCCGTCTGATCTGGACCAAGGGCAACAGCGACGAGGGCAAGGGGGTGCAGACGCATTTGATCGACAGCTACAAGCGCCTCTTCTTCGAGGCTCCGGACTCCTTCAGCCCTAACGATGCGGCAAACTACATTGCCCGTAACATGATCAGTTTGACATTTGGCGCGACACCTGCCGAGCTCACCTCCCTGGAGCAGCTGCTGGCGACAATGATGAAGGGCGGCCTCATCCCCGAGGTGGTCATCGCCAAGCTGTGGCAAGTCTACGGCGTTCAGAAGCGGGAGATTTCTCGGACTCAGCGACGAGGTGCCATCATCGTCCTGGGCATGTTGGCGACGGCGAATCCCGAGATTGTAGTCGGCGAGATGGAGACGATGCTTCGCACGGGTCTTGGATCCCACGGACGAGAGGACCTCCAGTTAGCCAAATTCACGTGCATCGCTCTCAGGAGGATCAACCCGACTGGTCGACAAGCCAAGGATTCACCGGTCAAGTTCTCTCGCCTGCCCAACGACCACGCCGTGTCAGTGAGACTCGCCGCCATCACCGAGGTTTCCTCAGACAGCAATGAGTGGTACGGGGTAGCGGAACAGGCCATCAGCGCCATCTACGCCGTCTCCAAGCACCCCGACACGCTCTGCTCGGATATTATTCGTCGAAAGACTCGCCACGTTTTTAGCCAGCCACAGTCTCGGCCCTCCTCTCGACCAGTCTCTCGGGATGACACCAAGGACGCCATGGACGTTGACCAGACGGTGACGCAGGGCAAGCCCAAGAAGCGGGACAACGCCATCGGTCTTTCGCAGCTCTTATTCATCGTCGGCCATGTGGCCATTAAGCAGATTGTCCATCTTGAGCTTTGCGAGCTCGACTTCAAGCGTAGAAAGCAAGAGAAGGAGAAGCAAACGGCGTCAAAGTCAGACAAGGATAAGGAAGACGCGGACGAGCTAGACCTCATCGGAGGAACAACCGAGGACGACTTTACCGAAGCCATGGCGCATATCCGAGAACGGGAGCTCCTGTACGGCCCCAATTCGCTGTTGGCCGTGTTTGGTCCTCTCGTATCCGAAATCTGTGCCAACAACACGACATACGCCGACAAGGGACTCCAGGCGGCCGCAACGCTGTGCCTAGCGAAGCTCATGTGTGTGTCGGCCGAGTACTGCGAGGTCAATCTTCCCCTTCTCATCACCATCATGGAGCGGTCGCCCGACGCCACGGTACGATCCAATGCCGTCATCGCCTTGGGCGATATGGCCGTCTGCTTCAACCATCTAATCGACGAGAATACAGACTTTCTGTACCGCCGCCTAGCCGACGACGACGCGTCCGTCAAGCGAACGTGTCTGATGACGCTGACGTTCCTGATCTTGGCAGGACAGGTCAAGGTCAAGGGACAGCTGGGTGAAATGGCCAAGTGCCTCGAGGACGAAGATCGCCGCATCGCAGACCTCGCGAAGATGTTCTTTACCGAACTCAGCACCAAGGACAATGCCGTGTACAACCACTTTGTGGATATGTTCAGCTTGCTCAGCGCAGGTGGCAACATGAACGAGGAGGGTTTCCGCCGAGTTGTGCGATTCCTCCTAGGCTTTGTGGAGAAGGTGAGTCTCGAGTTGTCTCTCGACAAGTACAGTAGCTAACGAACACAGGACAAACACGCGAAGCAGTTGGCCGAGAAACTGGCCGCCCGACTCAGCCGTTGCGAGACGGAGCGACAATGGAACGATGTTGCCTTTGCGCTGGGGCTTTTGCAGCACAAGAACGAGGAGATTACGAAACTGGTGTCGGAGGGATTCAGGGTTATTCAGGCGTCGGCTTAGATGGCACAGTACATTCTGCAAATTAGGGTTGTGTATTATACGGTCATCAAGGAAGCGGCGGAGTTTGGATGGCTTGGGCAGGACGGCGTGATGGTGGAATGTAATGACGAGATGTAGATGGATTGATGAGAATACGTTTTCAGATTGATGCCATTTTGTGCAATATGCTGTGTTGTCATCGTGTTGCTAAAGCTGAGGTTGGTTGTATCCGCATGTTCTGTAGGTGGTCGAGTTGACTATACCCGACAGCTAGATCAAAGGCAATAACCAGAACATGTGATTGGACACATATCACATCGAATCAAGCCTGTGCGTTCATCTTCGCAGATCGCCATCGGCATCTGGTGACGAGTCAGCTGTGGTATGTTCAGGCCAAACATCTAGGGTAGGCATATTGGCACAGAATGGCGTGTTGCGCCACGCACTCCACACTGCACTCGATACCGTGACTACAGCTGCCCCGCAGTAAGCTGTTAAGCTAACATCGCGGAGTGCTAAACCAACGGACGAGCGAGTCACCGGACGCGATTCTTGGCTACGAGGGAAGACAAAGGAATAAGCTCGGAGGCACGACGCTTGCGCCGGGATTGAACAAAGAAGGCATTTCGGATATAGCCAGCAGGGGCTTAATTGTCGAGTGCCGAGGCTTTGCCGAAGAAAGTGCAGCACGGAGATCAATGACGAGCGAGGTGACGCAGGAGGGAACGCCGCGGAGGAGAGGGGCAGGCACTATGTTCAGCGGACAAGTCTGAGTGGGCGGCGGACCGTGGGCGGCGGGCAGTGGGCAGGTACGACCGGGCTGGGGGAAACAAGCTGGTGGCTGCTTAACCCCAAAAAGTACAAAAAGGGCGGGTCCTCCCACCTATTTTCGCGGCAGTTGCGAGCAGATCATAGGACACTTCCGCTGGCTTTCAGTGGGCGAAAAAAAAAACTGTCAAGCTGTTACAGGGTGCTTTGTAGGTATCCGTACCGCCGTACCTTCTCCGACCTGCCCTGTGTTTGCTGATTGCTCCCTGCTCGAGGGTACAGCGCTGTACTAGACCCTTTTGCACGCCTTCCATTTGCCCATTAGTCCTCATTCCCAGAAGACCATCGTATCGGTACTATATTGTCCTCTCGTGGTCCTAGTAAGGTACGCTACACTGGAATATCTCCTCTCCATCTCCCCACATCTTCCCCTCGTCGACCAGTGGCTCACATGTATCCTAGACACACTGTCGCCCGTCTTCCTGTCGCCCCGAAACCACCCCGCCCTTTGTGCGACAGTACGAACCCCTCTTGTTGTTACATTCCATTGGCACAGTCGGCTCGTGCTATCTTACTTTCTTATTTCCCGTTTCATATCATCCATCGCCGCTTCCCTGCGTCTTCCCTAGCCACGAGTTTACCTGCCGAGCTGGTTTTCCCTTCCTCCCTTGGTCAACATCGATCGATCGACGTCGAACCGCCAAAAGCAAATAAGAACGCTCAGACCATATACCACACCACCAACGTCGTGTGAACAGGGCCACGTGCCGTGCCGCACCATTGCGGATTAGCTTTCCAGCGCAACTCCGATAATCCGGACCCGCGACCACACGTGACCCGACACAGCCTCTTTTCCGCAGTCTGTGTCCGGCAAGGGCAGGCTGCAAGGCAGGAGCCACTTAAAGCTGAGCTTGCTTGAGCTTCCTGCGCCTGTGTGTCAACTGCGTCACTCTCCCGCGCTGTGAGCGTGCGTGAGCTTCCACCAGACATCACCAAACACAAAGCGAGGGTAACCATCCGACGCGACATAGACACGGATACTTGCCGGCTTCGATCGCGTACAGAGCATCTGCGACATTGCTTCGACGCAGGCTTCAGCAGCCACAGGTACCCCGTGCTGAACGCGCCGCCCTTCATCTCGTCCGTTGCCTCTGGCTCGACAATCGCATCGTCTGTCCCGTTCTGGGAGGCCATGGGCTTGGCTGCAGCGCCGGCGTTGAGAAGGATTAAACAGAGGGCACCCCTCTAGGTATGTGCTGTCGACGCGCCTGGTTGCGAACGCGATACACCTTGGCAGACTCCTTTACGGCTGCCTGATCAATTTGATCAATTGCGGGTAGACGAGCAGACGGAAACGCGTGCTGACACGAAGTATTTCAGATCACACAACCGAAACACCCTACATACTACGACTTGTCATACGGAGACGTTGAGGCGCCTCAATCATGTACGACAAGGTCGTGCCGCTAGGCTCACGCCTGCACTACCCCATCACAATTACCAAGCTCCTCAAGTCCCCGGGTGACTCGATCAAGAAGCAAGAGAGCATCGTCGAGTACAAGTTCACTTGGAGGCGCAAGACCGGCGACGACACGTGGAACGACGAGACCACCTATACCGAGTTCGATAGCCCGGCCGAGGGCAAACTAAAGGAATGGCGCATCAAGGAGGGATCGGTCATTGGTGCCGATGGACCTTGCATGCTCGTCGAGGAGTCTTGTGGCCATGAGGTCCAGATCCAAGGCTTATGCAGTCTCTGCGGTGCCGACATGACGGAGACCAACTGGGCCAGCGAGGAGCGCGACACCGACCGTGCCATGATCAACATGACCCACGACCAGACCGGCCTGATGGTTAGCGAGAGCGTGGCCACCAAGGCCGAGCACGACACCCAGAAGCGTTTGCTCCGCCAGCGCAAGTTGAGTCTCGTCGTCGATTTGGACCAGACCATTATTCACGCCTGCATCGAGCCCACCATTGGCGAGTGGCAGAGCGATCCTTCAAATCCCAACCACGGCGCCGTCAAGGATGTCAAGAGCTTCCAGCTCAACGACGACGGCCCGCGAGGGCTGGCGAGCGGCTGCACATACTATATTAAGCTTCGGCCTGGCTTGGCCGATTTTCTCGAGGAGGTCTCTGGCATGTACGAGCTGCACGTCTACACCATGGGTACGCGTGCGTACGCCCTCAACATTGCCCGAATCGTCGACCCCGACAAGAAGCTGTTTGGCAACCGAGTCATCAGCCGTGACGAGAACGGCAGCATCACCTCCAAGAGCCTCCAGCGCCTGTTCCCCGTCAGCACTGACATGGTTGTCATCATCGACGATCGTGCCGACGTGTGGCCCATGAACCGACCAAACCTGATCAAGGTGGTGCCGTACGATTTCTTTAAGGGGATTGGCGACATCAACTCGAGCTTCCTGCCCAAGCGCCAAGATATCCTGCCTGCACCGCCAAAGACGGCAACCCCTATCGCCGCCAAGCCTGTGGCCGCCCCCGCGAAAACATCCCCCCTCGACGAATTGGCGAGGATGAGTGGCGGAGACGACGCGGCCAGCCTCAAGAGCCAGACCGAGGAGCAGGAGAAGACGCTGGAGAAGCAGCTCACCGACCGGCCGCTATTGCACATGCAGGAGGAGCTGGATAAGGAGGACGAGCACGGACAAGACCCCCAGAACGGCGACTCATCGCACAGCCATCACCGGAATCTCCTGGTCGACGACGACGAGGAGCTCATCACGCTCCAAGACCATCTCACGGACATACACACAGCTTTCTACGAGATGTACGATAAGAGACGTGCAGAGCGGAGGCAGTCAGAACCGACACACCCACCCGGCCACAGCAACTTCCGGCGGAGAGCGTCGGTAGACGACGGAGTCGACCTGTCCATGGTCCCGGATGCGGGCGATATCCTTGCCGAGCTCAAGTCTAACGTACTGTCCGGCCTGGTGATTGTCCTGTCCGGCCTCGTGCCTCTCGGAGTCAAGGTCGAGGAGTCGGAGATTGGCATCCAGGCACAAAGCTTTGGTGCGCAAGTCCTCGATGGCGTCTCCAAGCGGGTTACGCATCTGGTGGTCGCCACGTCGCGCCCTCGGACGAAAAAGGTACAGCAGGCAGCCAAGATCTCGAGCATCAAGATTGTGAACCAGAACTGGCTCATCGACTGCCTAAGTCAATGGCGGCGGTTGGACGAGCGACCTTACTACCTGGACATCCTCGACGCGGACCGAGAGAGGAGCGACGACACCACCGAGGTAGCGTCTGAGGAGGACGAGGAGGACGAGGCAGGGACGAAGGACCTCAAGGACTTTGACTGGGATACGGCCGACAAAGAGTTGAACGACATCCTCGATGAGCTCGACGACGATGATTCGGAGTCGGGGTTCGACAGCGCGGCCAACTCGGATACAGAGGAGAGCGAGACGGAGAGTGCTCCGAAGCAGGGCACCAAGCGGAAATCCCGGGCCGACGCTGAAGAGTCGGACGACGATGGATCCAGCGTCAAGGGCGAGAGCGTTCTGGCCAAGAAGCAGCGGGTAGCACGAAGCCGGGGCGCCTCGGCACTGCGGTCGGTAAGGACACCAAATGGCGACGACGCCGACGAGGAGGCCAGTCTTCCGACGCCCGGCCCAACCGGAGACGAAGGGACGGAAGGCGACGACAGATCACGGCTGGTGGTTAACCACGACACACAGCAAGACTTTGATGACGATGATCTGGAGCGGGAGCTACTGGCAGAGCTGGAGGCGGCCGGGGATTAACGGGACATTGTGAAGATTGCGATGTGACATATCGTGGAAGGTGTTAGAGGAGTGTTAAGGGCAAGCTGGAGTTTTGTGTATGTCAATGTAGTATACCCCCCGGAAGGCTGGGACGGAAAACAAGATGTCTTTACCAAGATGCTAGACTGCTGTGATTGTAGAGGTAAAAGCGATGGACGCGCGTTACCAGGTCTACAAGACAATCTCCGTGGAGGTTGGTAATTGCAATGCTAGACTGAGGCTTGGGCTTGATAACCAAGGTTCAAATAAGCAGTGTTACTATGGCGATATGTGAAGCCGTCGGGGGAATGCCACCGCGTGACAGTGGGTCCAGTCGGGGATAAAAGCCTATCCCGTACTAACAAGATTGGGTGTGTTCTTACACTCACCGCGATAGCCTGTAATACGCCGCTATCCCGCTCCCCACCGGCCGGACATCCGCCCGCGTCTGCGCCGATTCTGGCGGCATTCGAGACGTCATGAGTCGGGCTGGGATGGGAATTACGGAGCAGGCAGTCGGCGGTTGTTTACGGAGAGAACGGGAGGTGTATAAAGGGTTGTTCTTGTCTCCTTTGATGGGAGCAGACTCGTCGGCATAGTTCCAGAGTCTTTGGTTCAGACAGAATCCTCCACTGCTGTTTGGTTACCATATCCATCGCTAGAATGTCTACCTCTTACTGCGGCTTCAATCCCGACGAGGACCTCCCGGACCTCTCTGGCAAGGTCATTCTCATCACCGGAGGTAACACCCCCATCGCTCCTCGTCATACACCCACTAACACATACAAGGCACCCGCGGCATCGGAAAGACGGCCCTCCTCCACCTCGCAAAGCACGCCCCGGCACACATCTACTTCACCGGCCGCAACCAAGCCGCCGCCGACGCAGTGCTCGCCGCCCTGCCGCCGGGCGTCAAGGCCACCTTCCTGGCGTGCGACCTGGGCTCCCTCGCCAGCATCCGCGCGGCCGCCGAGCGCTTCGCCGACGCGCGGCTGGACGTCTTCATCGCCAACGCGGGGGTCATGGCCGTGGACGCCGGCCTCACGGCGGACGGCTACGAGGTGCAGTTCGGCACCAACCACGTCGGCAACGCGGCGCTGCTGCTCCGGCTGCTGCCCGTGATGCGGCGCACGGCCGCGCAGCCCGGCGCCGACGTGCGGTTCGTGGCGCTCACGTCGCTCGGGTACCGCGGACACCCGGGCGAGGGCATCCGGTTCGCGACGCTGCGCACGCCGCAGGAGGACATGCCGCTGGGCACGTGGGGCCGGTACGGGCAGTCGAAGCTGGCCAACGTGGCCTTCGCCATGGAGCTGGCGCGGCGCGAGCCGGCCATCACCAGCGTGGCGGTGCACCCGGGCGTGGTGCGCACCGAGCTGGTGACGGAGTTGGGCTTCTGGAAGCGCGCGCTGGTGTACGTGACGAACCCGCTGGGGCTGATGACGCCGGAGCAGGGCGGGTGCAACACGGCGTGGGCGGCGGCGGCGGCGGGCGTGAGGGCCGAGGTGGCCAAGGGCAAGGCGGCCTTGTTCGAGCCGGTTGGTAAGGCGCACGCGGGGGACGCGGCGTGCTGGGATAAGAAGTTGGCCAAGGAGTTGTGGGAGTGGACGGAGAAGGAGGTTGGAGTGAAGGCGTGAGCTCATGTTTGCTACGGGTCATGGTGTTATAGACGTCTTGCGTTAACTTGCACTGGATATTCTGCTTCACATCAGCTCTCCGACGTGACATGTCTCGAGCCGGCAACATCGGAACAGGACATTCGCTTTGCTGTTGTAATTGCCTTTCTCTTCCTCTTGCTCTGGTGTCTGGAGCCAGCCTTGGCACAACCAAGTGTCAAATACATATATACACACAAAGACACCCACTGTCTTAATCCCATCCTTGTCCGTTTTCCTTGCCTTGTCCGTCTAGTTGGTTGTAGGGGGAGGGGCGACGGCAAAGGTCGGTTTCACGAATCTGCACACAATAAGCATACACACATACGGAACCAACGGTCACGCAAACTCACCGGTCAGTGTGGTAGACCTTGGCGTTCTCGCCCAGCAGCTCCTTCTCGCGCTTCTGGTCGGCCCAGTACCGACGGACCTGGTCGCGGTCCTCCTCGGCCTGGAGGAGCGGGATCAGGCTGATGCGGGCCCACATCTTTTCACGGCCGAGCTCGCTGCAGAGGTGATCAGTGGTAAGTTCGGCGTCGAGGCTGTGGTGTAGAGACGTACTTGGCTTCTCGCATGCCTCCGACCAGCTTGTACCAGCCGTAGCCCATGACGGCGCCCATGCCGAGCAGGAGAATGCCCGGGCGGAAACCCTTGGCGGGGAGGTTGCGCTATTGGCATGGTCAGCCCGGCTGTTGGATGCTTGTGGCTCCGGTCAATTGCTCCATTCGTCCATCCACCAGTGTATTCCCTTGCTCTTTCTTTCCCTTCACTTCTGACGGCTGACACGGAGATTCCGGCATGTCTGGTCTAGCCAAACCTTCCAACTCTCTCGTCTCCCTCTCCAGAGCACTCTCCCCCTCCGAAAAGTCCCCTTCCAAAACGCACCTTGTACTGGACGGGCTCGTACCCGCCCCGGGGGGGCATATCCTGAGTCATGATGGGCGATGAGCTTCGTGTCGTTCGGGGTCAATTGCGTCGCACACTCGTCGATAGGTTCGTTGGACCCTCCGCGGTCGTCAGTTCCGAGGCAATGGCGGGACGCTTTGTCGTTGTCGTTGTCGAGAGGCGTGAGGTGATTGTTTTGCGAAAGGCTCCGGTTGGACTCTCAATCGCCAGAACGCCATTCCCGATTACGTAAGGTCTGTGGTGTGGGGCGGGAAGCTTGACGGCGGCCGGGGTAGAACCGTGGAATTGGCTTACCCTGGAGTGGGGCCCAGTAGATTTCCGCGCATTACAAAGGAGATGCGGGTGAAGCTATTCCCAGATGGGTTCTTGGTTGAAGCAAGACGGCTGAAGGATGACAATAGATCAACTCCTCTGGGCCGTGGTTATATGGCTAATTAGGTTACAACCTCTGTGCAGTTCTTCAACCAACTACAATGTGACAAATAGATGCACGCTCATGCGGGCTCTGAAATGCATTCTCTATCATGGCTCTAACGTGTCAGCGTCTATCCGTATCGTCACTTCGCCAGCCCAGCCGTCATTTATAATGACCATCCAACCACGTCCAACTCCAACATTACAATCCAAACAGTGCATTTGGGCAGATCGCCAAATCTCTGACTCTTTCTCCAATTATATCACCACTGCCGGGCTCGTCATCACTTGGCTCCCCAGCGACTTCTCACTGCTCGCTCCTGGCCCCATCAACCCATCGCTCAGCTTCTTGGTGACGTGGTCCGGGTCCGGCTCGTCCCTCCCGACAAACGTCCAGCTCTCTTCCGTGTCATCGTCCTCGGCCGGATCCGTCTGGGCGTTCTTACCCGCCTTGCGCTTGATCAAGCTCTTGGCGTATTCCAGATCGCGATAAATGCACTGGATCGCCGTGTCGACACCCGTTTCCTGTCAGGCGTTAGTGAGGATCTTCCCGAGTTAAAATGGCACTTACACTGCGGATCTGCTCGCCAAGGACACGCGCCTTGACGATCATTCGCTCGTTCCGAGTCACCTCCCATAGTGCTCGTCCAAAGCTGTTGGTTCCCCACTTCTTGACCCAGACACCAACTCCCAGATCCTCAACCCTGCTGGCAAAGAAGAACTGGTCACCGAAGAATGGCCGGATGATGGTGGGGATTCCCGCTCGCAAGCTAGCACCCGTGGTGCCCGAGCCGCCGTGATGAGCCGCCGCGTCAATCTGGCTGAACAGCCAGTCGTGCGGCGCTGACTTGATGACGTGAATGTCATCTGGCATGGTCGGCTCTGCGGCTCGTGGCTTCGATGGGTCTTCCTTGGAGGAGATGCGGTCAGACCAGCCCTTGGATAGGATGCATCGGACATCGGCTTTCTGGACGGCGTCGATGACTTCCTGCGTCATCTTGGCAGGATCGTTGACGATGATGGACCCGAACCCGACGTACACCAGCTTCTTGCCGTCTGCTCTGGCCTTTGTGATGAAGTCCTGGAGCTCCTTGGGCGGCTCCCACTCGCCTCCTTCGTCTAGAAACCAGTACCCGGTGACCCTGATCCAGTCCGAAAAGTCCAGGGGCGGCGCCACGACGCTGGGGCTGAAGTTGTAGAGGAACGGGACCTTGTTGGGCTGCATCTTCTCAAGGCTCGTGTTGGGGAGACCCAGGGTTTTGTTTCTCCACCGGTTGACCTGGTACGCCGTGGCCTTCCAGAAGATGTTGTCAAACATGACATATGTCATGTAGTTGTAGGCGCCACCCATTTTGTGCTCCGGCATGATGAAGGCGTGGGGATACGCCCTGGTTCTTGTCCACGGCATGGTGAATGCTCGGAAGTAAGGGATGCCCAGCTTCTCCGCAATATGAATCCCCGCCATCGCCGACGGAGACTCGATGAGCAGCTCAGACCCCTCGCAAGCCTTGAAGGAGGAGTCCAGCAGGTCATCGAGCCATCCTCGGAAGGTAGAGTTTGCTTCGCGTAGGAATGACCAAGTAAACGTGCCGTTCTCGATGCACAACCGCATCAGCTCGGCCGGATCGCCCTCGACCCGGGCGAACTCGATGCCGTGGGACTCGATCCAGCCCTGGAACTCGCCATGCGTCGCGATGCGAGGCTTGTGGCCCTCGGCAAGGAGGCCCTTGCAGAGTGCGATGTAGGGCTGGACGTCGCCTCTGGAGCCGATCGTCAGACACGTGATCTTCATCGAGGTCTGTGGCTTAAAGGCCAGGGACGAGCAGTTCGGATCGTCGAACAAGATGGTTGGCGCGTTGGAAACCCCCGAAGACTGGTGGGGAAGCTCCAGCTGGTGGTCTGCAAACTCGTCCTGTCGCGCCGACTTGAGCGCGTCTCGTTCCTCAATGGCGAAATTCTTCTCCTCCTCCTCCTCCTGGTCAAGCAAGCCGGACTTTTCGAGGTATCTAGCCGTCTCCAAGCCCTGCAGGAGCGTGATTGCGCAGTCGTCTCGAATCTCAGCCTGCCCGAATTCGAAGAACAGCTCCTCGTGCCCTCGGATAACTACCACAAGACCAGAGTAGCCGAACCTGAACCCCTTTTCCTTATGAACGGTCTCAATGTCTTTGAGAGGCAGGATGAGCTTCGTTCTTGTCCCTGGAAGTAGGCTTCGGAAGCAAAACGACCGGTCGCTTATGTAGAACTTTCCGTACAGAGGCAGAACGCGCAAGATGTGTCCAAAGTACGTGGCCTGCAGCTTCTCCGCTTCTGGCAGAGCAAAGTGAGCGCGGAACCGGTCCATGGATATTTGAACCTTGCCGTCGGCGTCCTCTTCGAGATCGTCGTCGTCGGTTCGGAGACCCGCAGGCTCATCGTAGTGCCTGTGGCCACCCTTCCACATGCCCGACACCTTTTCCACGTACCCCATCGACTCCGTGGCGAAGAGGGAACCCATGCGCTGGCTGGTCCTGCTGAGATACTCGGCGAATGCATTGGCCCGTTGCAGGGGAAACGCGCCGATTTTGGTGATGCTCTGCAAGGTGGGAGTCCCGGGGCGCTGAGCATCAACGCTGTCAGGCTGTGTGCTTAGAGACCCGGTCGTGGCAGCGTGTTGCACGCGGTGAGGAACATAATTCGAACTCGAGTGACGGGGCACTTGTTTTTTCGCCGTCGACTCTGCCGCCCTGCTCGCCGACGCCGACCGGCGCATCGTTGGGCTGTGGAAGACCTCGCTCCCTCTCAGGATCTGGCTCGCCGAGGGGTCTTCGTTTGAAGAGGCGGCGAGGTTCGAGAGGCTGGGTTCTTCGATGGATGACTGGACAAACGAGTCCGTAGAATCCTGCTCTTGCTTTGGAGTTTGATTTCCATCTCGGTGACGGCGTGTTCCGCTGAAGCTTCTTCTCGGGCTTTGCTCTCTGATGACCCCGGATATGTCGAGGCTCTTGCGACCGATTTGCCTAAACGCATCAAGACTGGCCCGGTACGGCACGTCGGAACTGACCCGAGGGCTCAGGCCGGGCGAGTGGGGAGACATGGGAGACAGAGTCGCCTTCACCTGTCCTGGTAGCTTTCCGGTGCGAATCTTGTCCAGGTGAATGCTGTGCCTGGCAGAAAGCGGTGGCGATCGCCTCGACGGCGGAAGAGAAGAGGCCTTGTCCTGTCTTCCGAGGACCTTGTCCTCGGAGCGGCTCCCAGAGGAGGCATCCTCGATGAGGATTTTGAGGACATTGATGGCTTCCTTGCCAAAGCTAAAAAAGGAAAAGAAATACTCGTCGATGGCGTATGTCTCGTCGTTATCGATGACTCGAACCTTGCAAGTATCCGCAAACTGGATCATCTGGGTGTCCTCGATATCAATGACGTTCTCAATAGGCAGCGAAATCTTGACGCTGTCCCCGTCGTTGTGGCTCCGGAAGATGACTCTCTGCAGGCTCTTGACCCACTCCTTTGCGCTTGGGGCGCTGTCGGCCCTGAAGTTGTACGTGCGGTGGTGGGTTACGACGGAGAAGTGTAGACCGTCCTTGTCTTTGTCGGTGACGTTCGCCGAAATGCCATACCTCAGATCAATCTGGCCGTGGGGAAAGTAAAGGTTGGTGGAGTCGCGGTAGTAAGCCAAGACGTCACCCTTGAGTCGGAACCAGTACCGGTTGTACTTGGGATTTCGCTTTCCACTCTTGGTGAGATAGCCCGACTTGGCAATGTCATGCTACGAGAATGAGTAAGATACCAAGAGGGAGGCGGACGACATACAGCTTTCTTGGGGAGATAGGCGTAGAAGCAGATATGCTTCGAGGTGATGTACATGTAGCCCTGGAGAAGGACGCTCTGCAACAGCCAGCAGGGATACTCTAAGGACGGTTAACCTGAGAAGCGCGGAGGGGCCGAGATCGCTACCTTCGATGACTTGCTCTGGCGTGTCAAACTCGAAAATCTCCATCAACTTCTTGGCCAGCGGCGGGAGGTCGACGCTCTCGCTCCTGCTGACGTCGGAAGAGGCTCTCTCGACGTCGAAGCTCGGCCGGCTTATCATTTCGGCTTTGGCCTCAAGCATGCGGCTCATCATGGGCGCCTGGCGACTATCATGCCGGGTAAGTGTAAGGGTGGGAGGCGTGGAGGTACCACTCGCGCTGGCCTCGCTCGACTCTTCGGCTTCTTCTTTAGGCGCTGACAGGCGGCTTGAATGTCGCTTCTTGGGGAGGAGTCTTGGCAGGCTAGGTAATGAGCGTAGAAGCTTGTGATCCGAGAGGCGCTTGCGACGACTACTTTTGTCCTTGGAGGGCACCTTGAGGACTGCCGTTTTGGAGAGGTCATCCGTCCGGGTGCCCTGCAGAGTGGTCTCGTGGCCCTCCTCTTCGTCACTGCTAATGCCGTCAAAGCGATCGTTAAAGTCGACCCGGGACCCGGCGACGGCGATAAGGCCGAAAATGCTCTGGTTCATGTTCATGAACTGGGGCGGCCCTTGGCTCGGGGCATCCTCCTCCTCGGCCGAGTCGTCGCTGT
This sequence comes from Neonectria neomacrospora, assembly GCA_013756995.1. Classification (NCBI taxonomy): domain Eukaryota; kingdom Fungi; phylum Ascomycota; class Sordariomycetes; order Hypocreales; family Nectriaceae; genus Neonectria; species Neonectria neomacrospora. Next base: position 22,211 of record JABSTB010000275.1, read on the forward strand.
CCCGCAGGGGCTCCGGGAACACGGTCGACGTGCGCTCTTCGCGCCGCTTCTTGTGAAGCCTTCTGCTCACGCGCTTCTTGATATCATCGTCATCGACGCTGGGCCGAACGGGCCCGGCGTCTGACGGAGGGGCCATGGTTGTGAGGATCGGGCGGGGACGACGACGAAGGAGCGGGAGGCGTCGCGGCCGGCGGAGTCTGGGAGAACGGAGACCGGATTATCGGGGAATCGTGGGCGTCGCCGTGAGGAAAGTATCCCGGGGATGAAAGGTGCGTAGAGGACGGAAGGCGTCGGTGTCGCCGATTCGATTTGCGCTGCAAGGACCCGGAGAAAGCACCAAAGAGCAATCGCTAAGATCAAACAAACTATCGTCAAGGTGCGGAAAGGTTGGACATGGATGTCCGTCGGAGTGGACCCGGATGAATTGAAGTCTCCCGAGGGAGATGTGGCACAGGCGCGGGAGCGAGGCCAAGAGTCGTCGATGATGGACAAGGTGTGAAGCCGAGATGGTTACGAGGGAACGAGGACGAGGTCGCATCCCCAGATGCTGAGGATGAGGTAAGGTATTGCCTGATTCGGCGATAGATAATGGAGTGGAGGTCACGGAGGTCAAAACGCACTGCACGGCGATGTCTGCCAGGCAACCTAGCCGGGTGCCTAGGTACGGCCCAGCGCGTGCAGCGGCCTGTAGGGACGTGGCAGTGGAGCGAACTTGGGCCCTGAAGGTGTCACTGGGAACTGGTCGTGGAGCACCGGGCAGCCATGATAGGCGGGCTGCTTATCGATAATGCAATGACGCCAGCGGGGCGCTGACCCTCCCCGGCCTGGCTGTCACTCTTGACCAGGACCGATCACATGCAACGTTCTTAAGGTCAGAGGATCCAGATAAGGGTAATTTCGGATGGCTGAGTTGTCGAGGTGATCGTTCTGGTCCCGCGACTTCCGAGGGATGGACGAGGTCTGCTTGACTAGATGCACGTGGTCGTATTGGCGACTCGTTGAGATGATCATCACGATCGAGTGCGTGGGACTTGGGATGAAGCCGCGGATGAGTTGGAAACCTTGACGGTAGCATTCATTAGTTTGTATTCGTACAGGGGTTTTACATGAGTCAGGTCTAGTCTAGAAACCAACATTAGCAGTTTGCACGGATCTCTGCTGTAACCGTATCAGCCCGCTTGGCGCATTTGGACATCCTTATGCATGTTCTGAGACAAGTGCCGTTCCCCAGACTCCGCTTCCTCGTTGTACAGTCGTCCAAGTCGAGTCAATCAAACCCAACCGGCCTTGCGAAACAGTCCAACTCCATAACCGGGAAACACATTGTACATATGGTAGACACCCATTCCTTGCCCTTTTGGCTATTGCCACAAACACAACTTGCCACTGGCTGTTGCTCCTGCAACCCAGTCCATCGTCGGGTGGAAGTGGGCAACGGCCGGCACCGCCGAGATCCCATCGCCATCTAGCTGTGCCAGCTGGCTTCCGTCCGCAGCAAAAACATCAACGAACCGATTCATGTTGCCAATAACAAACTTCTGGATCCCGTCGTTGGGTCTCTTCTGCCATTGCGGTTTCAAGATGGTAACCCATCGACCGGTCTGGTTATTATGCCGGACTTTGTGCGCTGGCTCCATGGCATCGGAGCTGATGTCTTTACCGGGTTTCCAAGACCCGGCGTCCGAGAAATCGTAAATCTTGACCGTGTCATCATAAGACGACGTCGCAATGTGGCCGCCCGGGCCCCAGGATGCGTGCGATACCGACAGGCGCGAGCCGTGTTCACCGACAAGCGCCGGGTGACGCAAGTCACCCTTTCCAGTGATTTTGCGTAAATCCCAGATTTTGAGGGTTCGGTCAAGAGACGCAGTCGCAATTAGATGAGGCTGCAGGGGATGCAGCGAGAACCCTCCGATTTTTTGTGCCGATAAGACCCAGATATCAGCATCATCTGGCGTTCTCAAGTCATACCGGCCAACACCGCCATCGAGAGTTGAGAAAAAGAGTAGGTTAGGCTCGGAGTCGGCCATATCCAGTGCCGAGATTGGCATGTCTTCGTTGACATCTGATGGTGCAAACACCTGGACCGAGGTTTCTTTTTCCAAGTCCATCCTTCGAATGGAGGAATCGTACGACGACGAATAGACGCTGTTGTGGTCGTGTTGAGGAAACACGAAGCCCGTAATGGTCCGACTGTGAGTTTTAAACGCCGAAATGTTGGGATCTGGAATATCGGCGTCCTCGTCATCGTCGTCGATTTCGGGTGCGGTCTGAGACGCATCAAAAACGCCCATAGCACCCTCTTTATCGCCCGCGAAAACAATCGGCTTCGATTCGCTTGGGTGAAACCCAAGTGCATATGCGCGTTGGGGCGTGATTTTGATGTCTGAGGTCTGTTAGAAACGCGCTGCAACCAGTTTTTGACGACTTACCATTCGGGATCCAGTGTTCGTATAATTTGAGACTGCTCATTCGCAGCCTCAATTCCTTCAGTTCCTTCGTAGTTGTCTTTTTGAGGTCCTCTTCTGTAAAGGTCCGCACTCCTGGTTGCGCTCCTCGAACAAGACCCTTAAGCCCGCCGACGCCAGCCTCCCATTTCTTGCCATCGACACTTATATCGTCGAGGTTTAAATCCCCACTAACCCTCAGCTTCTTTGCCTTGGCGATTTCGGCGGCCGATTCCGCCTCAACCTCCATCTTGCGCTTCAGTGTTTCGTTGTCTGCCTCCAACCCAGCCAGTCTCGAACTCATTCTCGTAGGTCGTAGCGATTCTCGCTTGACTCCGGAGCTTCGACTCCTAGTCTTGGCCTTTGGCGGAGTCGACTTGACTGGCGTTTTCGGTGTGATCTTCTTGGCCACTTCGGCCGCATTGTTTAGCAATTTTTGATTGCTGGCAATGTTTGCGAGCCTTCGGCGCTCAAAGGCGCTCATCGGCGCGCCATCATTTGGTGGTGACATTGTGAACGAAATCGCAGACGGTTGAGGAACAGGTTGAGGAAAACGAGAATTCGGAAAAAGAGACTCAACCAAAGCACAGAGGCTCTCCAAGAATAGTGGCGACGATTGTGAAGTGGGCGACGAGGCACGAGGCGTAAACGTGAATGCAAGGATGCGATGCGCGGCGCGGGAGAGCGCGACTTGTTTTGGCGCGAAGTCACGCGCCCCTAACAAGACCGTCCGTTCCACTTCCGAAGTTTAGCCGCCACAGCACTGTGATTCAATTTTCAAGATCGAGGCCAAGATCAAGTTAAGATCGGACTCAGTGTTTCGGATGAGACACGCACCAGAATCAGAGGCAATCCATTGATTGCACTGGCATAATGCCTCCTAATTTCCTTCCCTTTCTTTACCAGACGCGGACTCTGCAACGGGTTTGTCGACGTCCTGCACCTTTTCTTCTCATTCAACGAGCCACCCTGGCCACCCGACCTCCCCCCAAGGACTCCAACATAAACCCCAACAAGAATGACAGCTCTATCCCTTTTGAATGGGATAACGAGGAGCATGCAGAGGGACATGAATCGACTCTCGCCGCTGAAGCCAAGCCCTCAACCATCACTCCAAGTGAGGTGGACATCTTCAAGGGCATCTTCGATGAGATTGCCCAAGGCCGTATGCCCAGGCCGAAGAAGCGACCCGAGTTTCCCGACACCCGGTCCGTCCAGAGATTGAACGCCAACTCTGGATTGGGTGACCAGCCGATGGCGAGTTCCATCGTCGACCAAGCCCGCGGCAGCGAGTTCAGCGACCAGTTCCTGCAGCGCTACCCCCAATCCCTCCGGAACGCCGCGGAAGTGGCCCTTGGCAAGTTTGAACTGGCGCCGAAACGCCCCAGGCTCAGTGACATGATCGGATTGGATGAGGCAGAGGCCAAGCAGATGGCCGAGTGGAAGCGATACAGTCAGATCCGCAACCGGGAAAAGGAGAGAGTCGATGCGTTGATGACGGCCTGCCGGTCGGACCTCGAGCTGTGGCAGGTGATGGAAAAAGAAGTCTTTTCACTGCCAGAAAGGCTTGGTATTTCCCAAACTGCTCAGTCGAAACCGGCCAAGAGACGGGGGCCGAAGACAAAGAAGCAAGCAGAGGAGAAGGAAGTCAAACAAACCGAGCCGGCCACGCCCAAAGCGCCGCCCATGATCATGGACGTCCATGGACCTCTTTACCCTCATTATCTGGCCACCGGCCTTGGTCTTCTCGACACGGCCTTTGCCCAGTCGTCCCCCCTGGTCTTCAACATCCTCCCTCGCATCAAGTCGCTCGGTCTCCCCTCCTACGTGCTTGGCATCTCCACGTCCTTGTTCCACAAGCTCGCCCAGATCCACTGGAACCGCTTCGGCGACCTCGTGTCTGCTGTCGAGACGATGGAGGAGATGAGGTCGGTCGGGCTCTATTCAGACACGGACATTGACACCCTGCTCGTGCAGATCCAAGAACAGCTGCATGGTTGCGCTTGGGGTGCGCAGGGTCGCTTCGTCATGGCCATGACCGAGCTGCCTCCTTACGACAACACCATGGATAATCGACTACTGGAGCTCGTCAACTATACCACCTACTCGTTCAAGCAACAAGGCATCCAGACACAACAGGAGCGTGAAGAGGAGCAGGAGAAGGAAGAAGAGGAGGAGAAGGAGCGGGAGCAGAGACAGGACGAGGACGGTAAGCTGCACGTACTGAGCTGAGCGTACGATTGGATGAATTGTAACACTGATGTACCACAAATGTTGACGAAATAATTGTATATTACCACCAGCTACGACCTGTATTCTAGATAGACCTGTATGAAGATTGAACAGAACACTGGATGTTTACCTGCCTCGCGCTCTCAACTGTAACTCACTGTATATGCTGCACAAGAGATATTCGCCAACATTCAGAGGTACGCTACCCCTGATCCAGGGACCGCTCACCTTCTCCTCTATGATAAGTTTCGTCTGAGTGGCACGCCTGGAACAGACGAGAGTTCCAGGCTCACCTTCGCCAGTCTGTGATTAGTCGTCTTGACCATGGGAATCAAGCACCCTGGGGTTGACTTGCAATGATTACATGTCTAGCCTGCCAGGACATCAACGCAGCATTTCTCTACTTTCATACAGTTTGCAGCCTTGCTAGCAATGACCGGCTGTTTAGCTACTTCATCGTTGAGAGCCGTTGCCAGCTTTTTATCATATTATTGGAAGGCAGGTCGACATTGCTCCTTCAAACGTGTTTACCATACGGGGAGGCCGGCAGGAGGAGGCTGTAGAAGGAAGCCAACTCTCAAGTCAGATAGGACAAATTACGTCAAATCATTTTTCTTGTCGCAACGTAGAGTATTCCAACAAGCTACACGTGGGAGTTAATGCGGACGGAAAATTGGTAGGAATTCTTCCCGATCAGTCAGCGCATAGAGAACCGTTGGGTATCGTAGAGCCTCCTTGTCCCGGAAACCGAACAGAAGGGAGGAATACCATTCATAATTTGGCGACGGGGTCTTAATCGGCACAATTGATGCCGTGGTGAAGGTTGAGGACGTATCGAACAGTCTAGAAAATCTATTAAGTGAGTATGACATGAATGTATAACTACAACGGGAGGAGAACAAGTATGTACTTGACAGCATCCTTTTACCTTAATAAAACCACTGCAGTCTCCAGCCCAGACAAATAGGAAAGGATTTTCGCAAGGTCCTGTCTGTCGGTGCATCCCAAAGTGCCGTGTATTTTGGGAAAGTACAATTCTAGGCATCAGCTCAATATGACAACTTCAGTCTCCAGTAAGGAAATCATATCGATCAAAAGTACCGCCATGATAGTGCCTAAGAATCATCTAAGCCCACCTAACGAATGTTGTGTGACATTTAACGGAGGCCAACGGCTTGCTGAATATCAGACTAAGAGCAAGCTTACGCCCGGAATGCCGTGGCCAGGCGTTGCATTTTACTGATTCCATGCACGAGCTCACTTAAAGCCGAGATGACGTGGACGACAGCAGCTTACCATGTGCCAGAAGAAAGTAAAGCTGAGTACTCTTGAAAATAGACTGAGGAAGCTGAGGTGACGCGGGACTTCGCCAAGGCAGACGGCACTTCGGCATTGTCACATCAGCTTGTCAGCAGCCCTACTTCCACCACTACCAGGAGAATTGGACTTTGGAGTGCAGAGCAGTTGGATTGGTTCTATTCTCGGCAATATGCTTGTGTGTGCAAATTGTTGTTGTTAAGATTGGTCACCTCTGCCGGATTACATGTCATCGGCAAACAGTCAGGTCGGGCGTAAGCGGTATTGGCGAATGTCACACCCACGGAGATCGAGCTTGCAAATAATATCCCGATAAGGCGGCCGTCAATGGCTGTCATGGACGGTGCTGAGTAAGAAGTTATTCTCCGACGCAGGTTACTCTCTGACGGAGTAGTGATGAGGGATTTCCCAAGACTGGGATCGGTAGTTACAGATGCCTACCATTCCGAGGCTACTTGTCAGCACAACGGGAGATGCGGAGAAGCAAGCGGCAGTGAGTATTTTCAATTATAGAGGGTTACCTCGTGACCCCAACCATCTGTTGTGTTTCTTGCTTACCTTAGTTTTGGTAGGAAGTTCAGACAACGCAGCACACGTACGTATTAGCAATAGTACACAGCATAAGAAAGTCCGCCATGTGCATCATCCCGGGAGTTGCAAAGACAAGTCCTAAAAATAAGTCGCCTAGGCCCGTTCAAGCTGACAACGGTCGGCCGCTCGGTCGTAGTTCCCCAGATTTAGAGATCGGGCTGTCCACGCCGAGGCGCAGCACTTGGGGGCTAGCCTTAGCCACGCTGACGGCCACCAGAAGCTGTAAGCTCCAAGCCGGACAGACCCAATGGCAGAGCTCTGGGAAGTGCACTGCGTCGCGGGGCGGTGATGCTGACTTGAGCCGGAAAAGCTCGACTCCGAGGCATCGTCCACCTCGTGGCGGCTTAGGGGACCGTGAGATGAGCACGGGAGCTAAGGATCGCGGAATGGCTGCACTCCGGAGGCTGAGGGTCGTTGGTGAGATTTCTATAGAGCCTCACTCTGGGACGAAGATGTGTGATTGTGTATATAACGGAGGGCATGTCGGCTCAAATGGAATCTCATCATCACAACACAACAGCCTTTTACAACTACAACCTACACTTAAAACTACACTCACCACATTACACTTACCAACACAACCAGCACAACACCACTTCTTCAACATCCACTCAAATACTTCAGAATGTTCTCCTTCAAGTCCATCTCTGCTGCTCTCCTCTTCGCCGCCAGCGTTTCCGCTGTGCCCACCCCCACCAACTACGACAGCCCCGACGGCACCGTCTCTCTCACCGGTGTCACCCATTCGGTCGTCGCTGGCCTCGGCGGTCTCCGTTTCGACCCTGACAACGTTGTCGCCGAGGTCGGCGATGTTGTCGAGTGGCACTTCCTCCCCGTGAACCACTCCATCGCCCAGTCCAGCTTCGGCGAGCCCTGCGTGCCCCTTGCCGACGGCTCCGGCTTCTTCTCCGGCTTCAACTTCTTCACCCCGGAGGGCCAGGCCGACAACGTCTTCCAGATTGTCGTCGCCGACGATAGCAAGCCCATCTGGTACTACTGCCCCCAGCAAAAGGGCTCCCACTGCCAGAACGGCATGGTCGGTGTCATCAACCAGAACTTCGACAACCAGGACTTCAGCCTCCGCCGCCACAAGGAGCTTGCTGCCCTGACTAAGGTCTCTGTCATCCCTCCCTACGAGCAGGGTGGCGAGGTCATTGTCAACCCCAACCCCAACGGTGGTTTCTAAGCAGTCACTTCCAATAGTTGGTTTAGACAAACAGGACGGACACGGCGACTTTCCTTAAGATACATGGCAATGCGATAGACAAATGGATAGGATTGGGCGAAGTCACATTTTAGAGCGGGCTTGGTTGGGTTACTTGGGTTTACTCTTCTCGATACATTCCTTTACACTTCATAGTACATAGTACTACTTGGTATTACCACCACAATAGATTGTTTGCATTCAATTACTCCTTTGCTTGTAAGTGACCTAACTAGTGCTGCGCCACAGTTCGCAATAGGATGCAACCCGATGACCACTTGACGGAAAATCCCTAAAAGCTCCTAGAAAGTTGACACGACAAATGCCTTATTTCTCTATTCGATTGGGGTAAATACCTAACTCGTGGTCTTCTAGAAGCCTGCCTATTACAGCCTTCCTCTTTGGTAGACAACTGCGCCACTGCGGCTAGTGCGGCTAGGCATGTGATCCACTATGGGTACTTCGGTATCACGATGAATAAGCCACCATCGCGAGTGTTCCACAAACATCAATCGAGCAACCTACCTCCAACGAGGCATCGTGTTCCCGTCAGCGGCCTCGCAACTTCTCTTTGTGAACCTATCAGATCGAAAATAATATAGACGTGCTCTGCAGGATGGCGGACTCGAGCTCGCCTGAGAATGGAGCCTTACCAATGCCCTATTCCTGCCACCAGTGCAGGAGTCGCAAGTTAAAGTGCGACCGGCTGAAGCAGGGATGCACTCGATGCACTTCATTGGGAGCGCAGTGCCAGTACCCTGCCTCACGAAAACCGACCGTCATCACGGTAACAAGGCCAAAGGTGAAGGAATTGGAGTCGAGACTGAGTACGTGGCATCCGACATTCGTCATATCCGCCATTAATTCGCCTGATGTTGATGCTAATCATGGCCTAGAGGACTTGGAATATCGATTGAAAACTAGCCAGGATACTGCGTCTTCGTCCTCAAAGCATTCTCCTGCGTCACTTGAGGATGAGTTGATTGAGACTGGCCGATTCGAACAGCTCCCTCCGCAGTCTGTCGTTGAGGAACTGTAAGTCGCTTGCTCAAACATCAGTTCCCATGCTGAGATTCAAGGACAAACATCTACTTTTCGGGTCTTCACTGCGATGCGCCAATGCTTCATCCATCGCGGTACATCGCTTCGCTGTACCTTCCTCCTCACATGCAGCCTCCCATGTGTCTACAGTACGCCGTCATGGCCATTGCTGCTACCATCTCTCCAACTTACGGCCACCTCGCGCATGCTTTTTATCGTCGGTCTCGCAATTATTTCGATGCTGACGAGACGAAGGTTCGTGAACCCGACTGCCGATGGATTTTGCTAACGGGAGCAGGGTGAAGGCGATCGATTTGTCACGCTTGCTCATGCCCAGTGCCTCTTGATCCTGTCTTATTTCGAGGTCAAGTGTCTATGGTTCTCTCGGTCATCGATGAGCACGTCCAGATGCGTGCGCCTGAGCCAGATTCTAGGCTTGCATCAACTCGACGCAGAGGGAGGAATGGGCCCGACTATGCCTCCTCCCAAAGATTGGTGCGAGCAGGAAGAACGAAGGCGGACCATGTGGGCGATATTCTGCAGTGATCGAAACACCAGCAGTACGACGGGGTGGCCGTGTTTGATGGATTCTCGTCGGGTCAGGAAGATGAGCCCAATCTAGAATTGCCCACTAACATCGCATAGATCCAAACGCTGCTCCCTGCATCCGAGGAGGCTTTTGGAGTCGGAATCCAGGAGCCTTCAGTTACTTTGGCCCAAGCTGTAAACCACGTCGAGGTCAGATGCTCCGCCTACGCTTGCAGAATTGTAGCCACCTACCTGTTCCACGAATGTCTCGACCACACCTATCAGGAGCACACCGATACCAATCCCGCAGACGTTCGGAACAGTGTGTTTTGGAAGCGACACCAAGATCTCAACAATGCGCTTGCGACGGCATTCGTGACCTTGCCGGAACATTTGCGCAATCCCGAGCAAAGCAACTATCACGACGCGGTGACTATCAACCTCCAGCTACACACTGCAGCCATCTGCCTACACCGCATCGGCGCAGCGAGGGCAAAAAAGTACGACAGCCCAAGGGATATCCTACTAGAAACCCAGGTGAGGCTACTCCCCGCTGCCCACGAGATCTTCAACATCGTGGCTTCGCTTGTCGACGTGAACGCCATGTTCCGCAACCCGATGGTGGCGTTTGCGGCGTACATGGCGGGGTTCGTGTTCCTGGAGGATTTTCTCGACTCTTCCAATCAGCAGAGCGAAGCCAACATGGGCTCGTTGATGGATTTGATGGTGGCGATTGGTCACCAGAACACTGTGACGGCGTCGCTGGCTGTCCAGATGGCGCATGCAATACGGAAGGCGGGTATCGATGCGTCAGCCGTTGACAAGGTATGTATCGTACAAGGATGCATCATGGAGCGGACTAATCCGGTTGTAGGTCAAACCTCTAATGGCCAAGATAGAGCTCAAGGGGCCGCTGATGGCGCAGCCGAATGAGGCGTCTGGAACTGTGGTGTTTTGTCCATTTGAGATGTCATCAGGGCCAGAAGGAGTTCCAGCAAGCTACCCGACGAGAGTTTAAAATTGAAGAGGAATGAGATCGAGTGACAACTGACGAATGACGAATTGAGTATTTTTCTATGAATCAGGAGTGAACGTAGCTGAGAAATTGCAACCACTTGAGTTGTTTGAAGTCGGGTTTGTGTCTCAAGATACCATCATCAACCCAAATGAACACACTCAACTAACGGGAAAAGCCCACCCAAACCGAACCAGTGAGAATAATGCAAGCAAACATTCTAATCTTAACACATTCATTCTCGCCTGCACGAGCTTGCGCTCAGGGCATTATCGTGCGCAAACTTACCCTGGGGCGGGCCAGATTACATAAGCAGACACAGTCATCCATATGAAAATTCTCGCCGCCCAAGCCTTCTCCTCCTTTCCTTTCTCCTCAAGCCATCGCCCTTTACAACGCTGCGTTTCCATGCTACAAACAGAGAGACCGGCGCAAGCCAGTCTCTCGAGATCCCGATCCGTCGGGATCGCCTCTCGCATGTGGGAAATTCGGAGTATGCTTCAACCTTCACCTCGGTCCTCGCCGCTCGGCTTGGATCCCAGGTCTGCCAGTGATGGCCCTGCGTCATTCGACGTTTGCAAATGACATCAGAAATCTCGGAGCCTGGGCCGCCCCGTGCATACCCGCGAGGGGAAGACGGGTGCGCGTCCCAGGTCTCTATGGGAAGTCTTTGCGAGGCTTGTTGGGACTACAACTGAAGTGCGATACGCGGCGTTTTGTCCTCTCGGGGTTCGCCTCGAGAGACAGAATAACACAATTCCGATCATTCTGTAAAGGGCGATGGCTTCACCTTTTTTCTCCCAGGTCAGTTGATTCGGCGTCACTAGGAACAAGGATACTACTAACGATTCGACACGTCAAGTCAGGTTGCGCAAGTTGTTGAGAAGAGTTCAGTCATTTATTATCATTCAGTCATTAGTGTACGGCGCTTTCTAGAAGCCGCCGTCCGTGTCCTCCGCCTGTGCTGTTGATCCATGCGAGTCGCATCCAAACCGACCAGACCAGAATCCCGTTCTTGGACCATAACGCCAAAGTTTTAGTCAATCCGCGCCGCCTTAATGATCCTCGGATCCGTGACCCGTCATTCATCCTTGCTGTCCAATCCTCTGACGATGGCATAGCTCGTCCCCGCTGCTAGCATGCCAATGATCAAGGTCTGGAACGCGCCCCAGAGACCGGCACGATGGTTGCGGATGGCAACGTAGTTCTTGACATATCCAAAGACCAGCAGGACGGCAATGGTGATGCCGACGGAGACGAAGAGGGCCTCGCGCACACGGTCCATGACAAAGTAGGGGATCATGGGGATGAGGCCGCCGACGAAGTAACTGAGTCCCATGGTGGCAGCGGAGATCCACGCCTGGTGGATGTTGGGCTTGTCGAGCTTGAGGTCAAAGTCCATCATGAAACGAACCCATTGGTCGGGGTTCTTGCACAGCTCGTCGACCAAGGGCGTGGCGGCGGTGCGGGAGACGTTGTACTTTTCCAGGATGGAGTAGACACCGTCGCGCTCGGCCTCGGGCATGTTCTTGACCTCGAGGGCCTCGCGCTGCTCCTGGAAGTTGTAGTGGTCGCGCTCGGTGACGGCGGCCAGATACGCGCCGAGGCCCATGCTGATCATGCCGGAGAAGAGCTCGGCGAGGCCGGCGATGATGACGACCTTGGCGCTGCCGAGACTGGAGAGGCCGGCCGTCAGGGCGAATGGGACGGTAAGGCCATCTGAGAAGCCGATGATGATGTCGCGGAGGACGTTGCTGTAGTCGATGTGGCACTCCTCGTGCTGGCTTTTCCGGGGGTAGAGGGGGATGTGTTGGTGATGGGGTTGCTCGATGAGAGGTTCGGCGGGGAGGAGGGGAGAAGATTCCGAAGGGATATGGGTCATGATGAGATGAATTGAGGTTGGGTGAATGAAATTGGATGAAGGGTGAATTGGATGGATTGAGGAATTGGATGACGGATGACGTCGATCCGGGATGTGGTGTGTGGTGTCGTGATGCGATGGTGTGATGGTGAGTGTAAGTGTAAATGTAAGTGAGTATCAAAGGTGTAAGTGAATATCGAATAACAGTATCAAGTAGTAGTACATGGCATCTAGGTACAGTAAAACAGCATCCTCCGAGATCTTTATACGTCTGCCCAGTCTCGGGGTTTTCCAATCCGCGACCGCCAAATAGCGAAAACTAGCACCGTCCGACAAGTCCGAAGGGCGAAACTACACTATGCCCGTCTGCCGCCTCGTGGATTCCAGCGCCGCTCTCACCATCCCGGTGAGGTGCTTGGGTGATGGTGGCGAGGGGGCCAATCAGCGGGCGTGTTTTAGTCATCGGGTGGTAAACACTGCCGTGCGAGTTGACGCACGGTTCGTGACTAGTCCCACTTGGCACAAAGGCAGAACCGCCATCACGAGCCCGGCCTAGGCTGGGGATTGGAATCGCAGCGATTGGACTGATGAAGTGAAAAGCAGGGGCCAGAGAGCTTCAAGCTCTCGCAGCTTGGAGCCTACAGCTGGCCGGTCACAGCTTCGGCTTATGTTCGTTCCTCTTCTTCCGTTGGTACAGCGCCACCTCGAAGCCCTGCACGCCGCCGTCTCGCATTACCCGCCGCAGTATCTTGCCGCTGGGCGACTTGGGGATCTGCTCGACGAAGACGATGCCGCCCACGAGCCACTTGTACCGCGCCGTGTGGCTCTCGACGTGCGCCTTGAGCGACTGCGCCAGGGCGTGCAGCTGCTGCTCCGTCTGGTCCTGGTCCCTGGCTACGACGTACGCCCGCGGCCACTCGGTCGCCTCGGTCTTGTCGTGGACGCCCACCACGCCGGCGTCGGCAACGTCGTCGCTGCTGCAGAGGAGGGCCTCCAGCTCGGCCGGCGCCACCTGGTATGCGCGGACCTTGATGAGCTCCTTGATGCGGTCGGTGATGCAGAGCGTGCCGTCGGGGTCCAGCGTGCCGACGTCGCCAGTGCGCAGCCAGCCGTCGTGGGTGAGGGCTTCGGTGGTGACGCTCATGTCTGGCTGGGATGTGGTGTAGAGGCCGTGGCCGGGGATGTATGCGCTCATGAGTGCCGGGGACCGGATGAGGATCTCGCCAGGCGTGCCAAACGGCGCGGCCTTGGTCGCCGCCGCCGCATCCTTGCTGTCACTGCCGCCGCCGTCTGCAATCATCAGCTCGACCCCCCAGTGCGGCCGCCCCGTATCGTTCTTGTATCCCCGCATCGCCGTCTCATCCATGCCGCTCTGCACCGTCACGCTGCACGCCTCGGACATGCCGTAGCCCATCCGCACCAGGATCCCCAGCCGCGCGTGCACCTGCACCACAATCTCGTGGCCCAGCGGCGCGCCCCCCGTGACGCCGGCCACCACGCTGCTGAAGGCGTTGCGGCCGTGGGCGTCCCGCCGCAGGTACGGCTCCACCGCCGCCGACTTGGCCAGCATCACGGCCACCGGCGGCGCCATGTGCAGGTACGTGATCTGCCGCCGCGGGATGGCCGACAGCACCGCGTCGAGCTTGAACCCCGGCATCGTGTAGACGGTCGCGCCCGTGCACACGGCGATGAGGAACGAGTTGGACAGCCCGAAGACGTGGTAGAAGGGCACGTAGCCGAGCCATCGCTGGTGTCGGCCCCCGTAGAAGTCGGCGTCGTGCCACAGCGATGCCACCGAGAAGTTGAGGGCGTTGTGCGACAGCAGCACGCCCTTGGACCGCCCCGACGTGCCCGAGGACCACAGGATCACGGCCGTCCGGGTAACGGCCGCCTCGGGGGCCAACGGGTGAGCCGCTTGCAAGGCCCCGTCCGGAGAGATCAGCTTCCGCCAGTCTCCCTCGGCGGTGTCGGCCTGGCCCATCGGATACGGGTCCCGGGCGACGTCTACCGTAAACACGTGCGCGTCCCGGACGTATGCCTCGTCGTCCTGGGTCTTGAGAGCCTGCTGCACGGTCTCGAGACTCGACTTGGCGGTGATGATGACGTGCGGCTGCGAGTTCTTGATGACCCACGCCAGTTCCGTCGCCGTGAGGCCCGGGGACACCAACGTCACCGTCAGCCCGGCGGCGATGGTGCCGAGCACCGCGGTTGCAAAGGGCAGGCAGTTGGGGAGTTGGACGAGCACCACGGGAGCAACCTCCGGGCGCGGACATGACGGCGTGGGCGGCAGGGACCGGATATCCTCCGGATCTAGACCAAGGGCGTGAAGGCCGGCAGCCAGAGCGAGGGCGTCATTCTTAAGGCGGGAGAAGGTGAGGGCGCGATCTAAGAGCCGCCGTTAGCCTTGTTCGCCGTGTAACCGTAACACTGCGGAAGGACCCCGGTTTCGTGTCACGTCGATTGACTTACCCGTGGCGTGGTCGACAAAGATAGGCGCGTTGTCGTCTATGTGCGGTATCCGTTGTTGGGTTGGGATATAATCGCTCTCCGACTCAAATGGGTTGCCGAAGAGCCAGTCGAAGGTGTTTGCACCGGGGATGCTGGCCGGAGAGCCTACGTAGGAGGGCTCTGCAGACATGGTGAGTTGTCCTAGTTATATCCTGGCTGGTTGTCTTATAGTCGGTTGTCCTTGAGTCTGTTTGAGTCTGTTTGAGTCTAGCCCTTGAGTTAAGCTGGGTAGACAGCAGAAAAGGGATGACCAAAGAGCGCGAGAAGACAGCAGCAACGGTAAACAACCTCGTCAAAGCACGAAACAAGCTCAACTCTCCCCTTTCTCTCCTTCTCTCGTCAACGGCCTTTGCTTTTATGCACTTGACGATAGCGAAGCCGGATCGTTGGACCTAGGAGAAGGTGGAGACCCCGCGCTGTCAGTTCCCCGTGGAGAAGGCGAGCGGCAGTTGGGTCGGCTACAACGCGTCGAAGCGAAGCGTGGCAAACGCCCCGTTAAGCACATAGTTGAGGTGAGTTTGGCAGAGCCCATTTCAGGGGATGATCCGGATTAAACGTTTGAATTACACTCGGATGAAGCATTTGGATAGGGCTGTACGTGAAGAATTGGTGATTCTGGAGTCGCTCATCGTCGATACTGCGCTTAGTAAATAATGCAGTGTTGACGCCCATTTGTGAGACGCGATAGCAGGTTCCATGTGGCTCTATTTAGTATACACCGCATTATTACATAGATGTAACTGGAAAACCCCGTTAATGCGGTCACTGCGGATAGACTCGACAAGTGGAGACTCACTAATCCACCACGCGTTAGTCATCCCATCTTGCCGCGGGTGGCACGCCTCGGCTTTCTTCTGCGGGGAAGCTGATTCGATGATCCCAACTCGACTATGCCTCGGGATACTGAGAACAGGGATCGTGTATCTGTATCGCTTTGCGATGAGGCTCCGAAATGAATGCTTGAACTAGTGAAGTGTGGGTGATAACTGCGCAAAGCATCTTCCATGACGGTCCATCCTGGCACAGCCAAAGGCCGGATGCAGCTCTTGCTTCCCCGTGAATGTGCAACGTCTTTATCGTTCCTAACCTTCCTTTTCATGTCTCTTGATAATCACACACCGCTCTTGGCCGAAAGTCTAGAACTTTAGTCTCGATCTGCAGAAAACTGCGGGTTGATTGATGGTGTGCTGCCTCCCATCCTCAACTAGTCTAAAAGTCCGCCTATTGGCCTCCGTCGAATGCACGACGGGATCTAGGCCTGGATATTGAGAGAGTAGATTGCGACCCAGCCCGCCTCCCATCATGAACTAGTCCGCCTTGAACGGCGTATGTCTTGATCAACCGCCACGCTGTGTCTAGACCTACCCCCTGTGCGGCTTCGGACCAGCAGAATTTTCTTACGCTGCACCGTAATCGCCGTTGACAGCTGCGTCGGTCTCAACGTGGCTGAAATTATGAGCACTGATTGTTCATCTCGTGCAGACGTGGCTGGCTCGGCCCAAGCTAGGATCAGCACCTTAGCAGTACACGCGAAATGTCACCAAAGCTGCTGTACTTCCGAGACTTGTCTTAAGTCTGCCGTTAGGATTCCTTAGCCTTAGACAAGCATTGTGGGTTCGGCAGTTACTAGCTCATGATGGGCCGTACTCTCGCTTGAGGTATCAGTCTCCGCTTTACAGCGTTGGACAGTGGCATGATGGAATAAGAACCCCAAAGCTAAAGCCGTGATGCGATTGTAACACGATCCCACTACATAGGGCCAGGTTATAGCATTTATAACCAACCCCTTTCTGGAAAGATGTTGTGTCAAGGGCATAAATTCCAGTCATGATGGTATGATGGGAATTTCCAGTAGTAAGCCTTGAACCCACTCAAGATATGGAATAGACTCGACAAATACCAAACGGAACGATCTAAGGTTCTACGATAGGAAAGTGTAGCCGTACGAGAGACCTGGGAAAGAAACCCCGTCCACAGCAACTTGACTGACAAAATATACTGCAAGGGGTTGCAAATGTTTACAGCCGCCTGATCCAAAGAGGAACTGGGCGCATTGCAGCAGCCGGGGTGTTCAGTTTCCATGTTCGAGGCTCCATAACCCAGACGATTGAATGCCAGTCAAGACCGAGGAGCATACGAATGGGATCGCAATGTGAATGCAGTTCACACGACCGCTCCTAACCATCGCTCTATCGTCTTGCCAAGTGGCTGGGCCGTACGGTAGTACATCGAGAGTTTCGACAGTAGATCAACATGCTGATTCCTGGTAAATGCTGGGAAGGCGTTGAGGTTGCCAGCCAGCTCTTCAGACTTTCAACCCCTGGAAACTATATCCTGGCTACGAGTTGCGGTCTCCCGCATCGATGGATTTTAGATACTCACATGCATGGCCTGCTGACTGAAATGCACCGGTTGGCAGTCGCCTCTGGACATCGTCCCCAGCGTTGCATGTATCCTTGCTCACAGATGTTGAGCTTGGTCGAGTTACTAGTTGAATACATGACTGGACAATGGTGTAGTATATACGACATGGAGTCGCGGTTCGGGGAGCGTTCGATTGCGGTCTCGACGTCATTGAGGTCTCGGACGTCGGCGGAAGTCTTGAAATGATAAGTGTTAGTTGATCCAGTGGATGAGAACGGCAAGGATGCTTGAAACCCGACTCAACTGAGGGGTTGATCCCACAAATAACCGATACTGCCACTGCGTATCGCTCCTGGAGTGTTTTGATTCGTCCGGGATTGAAGTGCCGTTTTCTTGTTCATGTGCCGAATCCATGACGTATCCAACTATGTCGTCCCATCATACACATGATTTTTAAAGATCGCAGAAGCTGTTAGTATGCTGTAAGTTAGATCGTCCCAGAATCTGCTTGGCAGTATTCGAAAGTTCGTTCTGGGTTCTTGTTGGCCATCCCGACCGATGGATGCTGAGCCAATCACGCTATACTAAAAACCTTAGTATCGCATAGTAGTGATGTTGTGACTACCACGCCAGTTGTCATCAACCACCAGGCCCCTGAAATCCCATGAGCGCTCCTGAAACTCATGCTCGAGAACTCGGCGCCTGTCGGAACGTCGAAGGAGGTCGACGTGTGAGTGTTTGATTTTTCGTTGTCGCAGTGCCAGGCCGTGTGAGTGCTTTCTGAAGAAAATTCCCTGCTCTCTACGTTACGAAATTCCAGTCGAGTTATACGCTGCCGTGTTGACAGACTCTCTGTTTCGAGTGTGGTTGTTATTGTTGAATTGATCTCCGCGTGGTGGGTGGCTGGCCATGGATGCTGTCGTCGAAAACCCCAGAACCAATAGGAACAACCCAAACAAACAAGCCGTGGGGCACCTCCACGTGTCCCATTGCCCCTTCCATGCCTTCTCGATCGTGCTGTTTCGGCGGTTTTGGGTTGGTTTCTGCGCTGAGTCTCCTGAATCAACCATGAGTGTCAGACATTTCAAGAAGACGAACTGGGAGGTGGGGGAAGTGCGAGGGGTCCCCTTATTAAGTCTGTCATAGCGGTGATGCAATAATCGCATAGTCGTGACATCAGAGTGGCCACGTGCTCGTGCGGTGCCACGATCTAGGATAGTTGCAGACAAGGGATCGCGCACCAGGGGATTTGGCCAATAAACTCTCAGTTTCTCCTCGGGAATCGCGGAATCATGCCGTGTAAGTCTCCGATCGGTTGGCGTTCGGTTACCCCCAGTTCTGGGTCTTGGTAAACGGGCCGTTGCGGTTGTTCCCGTGTGCATATGCAACTTTGCAGTTTATTTCAACTTCCACGACAACGGTCCCAGGAACGTTGAAAGAGACTCGCACCAGATTGAATTCCACGCTGGACACAGTCCCGTGCCGACTTGCACCTTTGGTGGACGCCTCCTTTCGGAATCTGCTTTTCTCGTCCTATGCTGTTTAGCTCGGGGTTTCCATCATGACACGCGCCAAGCCTGTCAGAGTACAGTCGTTACACCTGTCACAATAGGCTCCTGCCAGGTGCGAAAGTGTCTGGGTTCACACCTGTCTGTGCTTTCTCGCCCAAGACACTCTGGGCAGCCGGTTCGGGTTGGACGGGGGAAGGGAGACCGGCATTACCGGGGCCACAGCGAGGGTCACACAACAACCGACGCGGCTGGGAGCGCGGTATATTCACATCATGGCGTTTGGTTCGTGCGCCGTGGAGCCTCGCTCCGCAGACTGCCATGCTGCAGGCCGGTGGGACTAGTCGACAAAGAAACACACGTTGATGTGATGGTTAGTGTTGTGATGCAGGGCGACGCATGCGACGCGTTGTGGGGACGGCTCAGAATTTCAGTGCCGTCACGTCCCACTACTGAAGTCAAACCACCATGTGGTGATGTAGGGACTGCAGTAATAGTGTTCCTGTATTCATACTGTACGAGGTTGTACTGGGATTGCATGGCTAGCACGGAACCGTGTTTACTAGGCCTTTTCACGCCGGGCGTAGTAGGTCAGTTTTGGGGTGGGAAGCGTAAAGAGGGAGGACGAGGAGAGCTCAAGAGAGAGAGGCCGCGCCATGTCGTACCCTGACCTGAGATACTAGGCATGGAGAGGCCGGAAGATATGGTCGGCCCCCCCTTTGCGGTGGGCATCTTTCTCGACATTTGCACTTTTGCTACTGTTGGACTACCGGTATGGACCCTGGCGGCTAGGGGGTGAATCTATCACGCCCTGCCTTCGGGTCACAATCAAAACCTAGCCCCCCACCGAACGCCAGTCTGGAGCGGAGTTGGCAACGTGCCACTGGGGGCTTCGAGTTGTTCGTGCAGCCGATCCATGTGAGCGAGGTGCAAGGTGGGAATCGCCCCGGAACACTAGACCGGGAGAGGACACAGAGAACATGGTCCCCCCTATCGTGTTGGAGGTGTTGGGCGCCGGCCTCCAGGCCTCGACCTCTTGATGAGCGATGAGGCGAGGCGTGCAGATCGACTTAGTCCCTCTCGGGCCTTGGCGTCGATCGTTGCTACTAACCAACGAGGGCAGTTGCGCTTGCTCTTCAGAAGTTCAGTGCCTTGACCTGAGACCTCGCCGCGGATTGGCAGCTCGGGCTCGGCGGGGAGAGACAGCAGGACGGGGCGCGGTACTTGGGGAGACCTCTGGAGTACAAGCCCACAGGGATCGAAGGTAGGCTTGAAGCAGACGCAAGCAAACAAAGGGCTTACGGTCCCCTGTGTTTTGCTTCGAGTTGCCCACTACTACTCGATTTGGCATGTGCCAGCATACTGTGTCATGCAGT
>JABSTB010000276.1:0-88386 GCA_013756995.1 Neonectria neomacrospora
CCATCACCACCGCTGCATCCACCTCCACCGCCTCCGTCACCACCTGAATATCCTCCTCCTCCGAAGCCGCCCCATCCGGCGTGGTGATGATGAGCGTTGTGGTGATGGCCTCCACCTTGCCAGGCTGCGTGGTGTCCATGGTACTGGCTGACTGGCACAGCGACAGGCTTCGACATGACTGGCCGAGCGTTATAGTCGTAGATATCAGGAGAATATTGCGTCTTCCGTCGGGAAAAACATGGGAGACACATGTTTGCGGCCTTGAGGGTTTGTGTTGGTCCTGGTGTTTTTAAGGCGAAGCTTAGAAAGTTGTAATGTGTTTGGCTCTGGTGTTCTTAAGGCGAAGCTTGGAAAGTTGTAATGTGTTTGGTGTTCTGGTTGTTCAGAATGTACCAGACTCTGTCGGACTTGTCGCTTTCAATGAGATGGTTCAATCAATGTACTCTTGAGCGACTGACTGACTGAAGATAGTGAATTAGATTACGGGTGATGCCCCTTTATATAATGCATTCTCAGAGACCATCATGGCGGAGTTCGCATCGATCAGCCTCGCACTCGCCGAACAGTCAGCCCACGACATCAGCCCCACGTCATTGCCCCAGGATACTGCTCGCCCAGGTAGTATGGCGCGCAGATGAGATTGGTCGTTCTAGAAGACTTCTAGCGTGGAGATCGCCAGGATCGCGGCTGTGAGGTGAGAGATGTTGTGCACTGCCTGGAAATACGGGTGCACGGGGGATCGGCGCCAACACTGCCTCGCCGGGCACAGCACGGGGTCAATCCAACCTCAGCTGCCTAAAGCCAGCGAGTGGCAAGTTCTCGAAATGGGCTCTTTCGCTGGATGATTGCCTATCTAGTCTTGGGTTCGGTGCTCGTGGAAAATAGAAGAGTGGATGCTCGGACTTGAGGTGGTGAGGTCGATGTTTTGCCTAATTAGGAAGTTATAGGATGATGTTGGTGAGTTGGCGTAACAGCCTCCGCCACTGCCCAGCTGTGGCTCTCAAGTCAGCGTTCATCAAGAAGCGAGTGAAGTTTTTAGGATTGGGTGAGCTAATCCGCAAAGAACTTGGGGGCGCGCACTCGTCAATCGTGAGCTGGTCTGTTTATCGCATTCAATAACCCTATGACGGTGCTGAACCTGAAAAGCCTCCTGCCGTCATCGTGGACATTGCCAATAGGTCGTTGAACCTTACCAGGCCTGAAGTTGCATTATCAGTTAAGACAGCCAAGGCAGGGACATCATGAGCGGCGTATCAGCACCTTGTCATGAGCGGGGAACAGTATCCGCGTCGGTAGCCGCAAGAGTCGGGTCCAAGTGAGAAACTACCCTACCCAAGAGTAGAGGCCCTTGCTTTTTGGCGTAGCGGTCGGCCGAATAGGGTGCTACCCAACCTTATATCGAATGGCTCCGACGACGAGTACGAAGTAGGCTATTTGTCACCTTAGTTCAGACTACCAAGATATCTATGGGGAGATTTGAAGCTCTCACGTGGAAAGTGTGTCTCCGGTAAAGCGTGACTTAAATGTCCAACGTGCAAATGGGGCAGAGAGCGGAAGCCGAGAATGACAGCCAGGCTAGCCTCTCGATCGGGTCATTTTCGTAGCGTTGGCGTAAGATTCTAGTCGTCGACTGGCCCAAAGAGGAGACTGGGTTTGAGACCATCGTCGCCATAGGCTTGCCGGCCGCCTCGTTTGGCAATGCCCGCCCCCCTTTCGCACTGCCGGCTGTTGGGTCCGGCCAAGTTAAAGGACCCGAGACAGCAAAAGAGGCTTTTGCCTTTTTCTCTAATCGGCTGAGGCGACGGGCCCATCCTGATTCATTGGATCTTTGAACGGGGCATCGACGGAACACGTGGCGAGAGAACTCTCTGTTAGGTTTCAGGGCCGGGAGGATATCATCCGGGCACAAATGATGATGGCTTTCAGATCAACAAGGAAAATCACCAACGATGGCTCGTCAACGCTTTAGAGCACGACCGACAACATGGTTGCTTTGCAATGCAAAGCTACGAAGCGCAGCTCAAACATCCTGTGTGCCGGAAGTCGGAGGACTGGATGAGTGGCAGCCTCTAACTCAGACTCAGACGCTTGGATGGAACGTTCGGTGACCGACTGTGGATAGCTGGTTGGCTGCTTAGTCTAGACGTTTGGATGTCATCGGCGAACGGCAAGATCGATGACAGATCTGGGCCAGCACGCATCTGGATCAGTGCAAACTGTCCGGCCCCTTGGCGGTCTCCGCCCGCCCGGCTCTCTCTCTACAGGGATATAAGCAAAAGGCCGGCTGGTGATGACAGACTCCAGATCCTTCCCACTTGCTGCTCCTTTTGCGATATAACGTGGGATGTAGAGCCAGGTGGCTGGTGGCCCATAGGCCGTTCCAGCCAAGCAAGCACTGCGCCTCGATGGCCTCATGGGTTTTACGTCTCAGAAGGACCCGTCCAGACGGGTCCATCTACTCGGTCCATCCATCGAGACGCAACCTATGAGACGGTTCCTCACTACGTACTAGACACTTGGGCAGCATCCCCACCATGGGGGCCATAAAACTGCAGACCTAGCGGCGTCTACGGAGCCGGACGGTGTTAGCGGGGCGGTCGTCCTCTGCTCGCCATTTCGTCGGCCTGTTCGGCTTTGTTCTCGTTAAAGTCGGAGACTTGGTTTTTGTTTTTGCACGCCCACTATCACGCTTGAAAGGCCGCGCCGGTGATGGAGTCCACAGGAGACGATGGGGTTGACCAGCCACCAGATTGAGATGTAAGTATCAATGACCGCTAGACCAAAAGTAAGGCACTTCACTTAGCAAGAGCATGTCTCTCATAATAGGTGGTCACCCACCAACAGTAAGTATCATCGAGATTTTTGGAGTGGGTTTTGTGGGAGCGATGAGTAACCATGAATCTGGCGGTCTGGCAAGAACTTGATCTTCTGTATGAGTTTCAACATCTCACAGACCACTCCTCTCAGAGAAACACATACGGATGACTCCCCCGTCTCGTCGACCCTTCCCAGCGGATGCTGTTCTCTGTCCGTCGGGCTCTGGAATGGCGTTAACCACGGCCTGGAGACGCACATACGTAAATAATAAAGCACACTAATAAAGCGGACTTGCGTCCCCTCCATACGACACCGCCTCTCTTTCCGTTTGCAGAAAAAACAACCAAAGAACCTTTTGATTTATTACCCCCAGAGAGAGATCCCCTCCTCAGATTTCCCAATTGAGAGTCTAGCTCCCGTCTTCCAAGCGCCGGCGCCGCAATTAACCTTGCGCCTTGCTGGTCCCGGAAGGCATCTCGGAGCCGGACGGTGACAACGAGCGAGGCAGGAACGGAATCCAAAGTCAAAAGGGCTCGCCAAATCCCGAGACCTTTAGCCGCATTCTTTAGTGAATCATTTCCCTTTACATTCCCACGCCGCGCCCACGAGCGTCCTGCCACCGCCGTTCCCTTCCTTCTTTGCTTCTTCAAGCCCGTTCGCCTCCTCACGATGATTCGTACGATCAACTCCAGCAACGGACCGCTTCGACCTTAAAACGACGAGAGAACCAAGACGAACATATTCCTGGCCTCTGGGCGACAACAACCACGGCGGCCTACAATTCGGCCTTGCACGACGCTCTGCTGGCCGCTGACTGCTCTAGCTCTGTCTCAGATGCCATGTCGCCTCAAATTGCTTCAGAATGGAAATCGCCGGTCACGTCAAGATGGCCCGGCTCAAGCTCGACTTTCGACAGAAGGTCCAACGAGAAGATGGCCATCCTGACACCGAATCAGACGTATTCCCTCCACGTTGCCTCTGTATCGGCTGCCTCTCTCAGTATTGTCGCGGGCATTCTGGCCATGTACTGGTTCATCCGCATGAGGAGGAGTTTCCGTCACGAGTGAGTTCCCGACCACTACCACCTAGCCCATATATGCGCACACTAACACCACGCACAGCCTCATCATGCTGCTGATAGGGAGCGACATGTTCAAGGCCTGTTGGTTTCTCATCTTCCCCGCCGTTGAATTGGTCTACGGCAGGGTCTCTCCAGACTCCAAATTTTGCAACGTCAGTGGTTTCTTCCTCGTCATGAGCATGGGCGCCTCCGACCTCATCATCACCCTCATCACCATCCACACGGCGCTCTACATCTTCCGCGGACAGGAAGGTTTGTATCCTTTCCGAAAGTACGCCTACCCGCTCGTATTCCTTTTCCCAACCTTCATGGCATCGCTGGCTTTCATCAATAAGACGGCATACATCAACACAGGACAGTTTTGCTACTTGCCGGTGGCTCCCGTTTGGACGAGGCTTGCACTGAGCTGGGTTCCGCGGTACTTCATCTTTGCAACCATCCTCGCAACCACTATTGCCATGTATATCTACATCAAGGTTCTGATGCGACGGTTCGGAGACGTTAAGGCCACCCCAGAAAACCAGCAGTCTACCGGAGACATCCATGACGCATCAACGTTGCCCAATATCCCCTCTACCACATCATCCTACCGAGACTCCAGAGACGACCGAAGCAGGGACGGCTGCGGCCGGCAGTACTCTGTATCAACAACAAGCACGCTCCACGTGGAGCTGGCGCCCACAAAGTATCCTGCATCCAAGCTCGCACGAAGGTCTTACCAATCAGGAAAATCCAAATTGAGTCGGACAGGAATCGAGGAGGAAATGGCACTCGATAATATAAAGCGTCACTCAGATCTGGATTTGAGGTTCATCACCGTGACTGAAGACTTGACGTCGCCTCCCGAGATTCACATGGTGGATTCACAACAGACGCCGTCATTCTCCAAGGCCTCAACGCCTCGCATCTATTCTAACGACAATACTGGCGGGTTTCATAATCGATACTCACAAAACGACGTACAACACGACGCGCCTCATTGGCCCCTGACACCCTCTCTGCCTCACAGATTCTCGGCACGAGAGGCCGGGCCAGATCGTCCGAGAAGTGAAGACTCGGACCATCCCATCGTTATGGAGCCTACGTTGGATGACACGAGCTTGGTGAGAACACGAGAAACTATTCGTCGGCAACTTCGGCTCGTCCTCATCTACCCTCTCGCTTACATTGCGGTCTGGATCTTGCCATTCATTGTCCATCTCACTAGCTACGACAAGGGTGCGCCGTTTCCTATGAGGATGACCAGCATCTGTTGCCTATGCCTCCAAGGGTTCGTCGACGCAACCATTTTTACGCTCAAGGAAAAGCCCTGGAAGCATAGTCGATCGCTTCGGTATGGCTTCAGCTGCAACTACTGGAGCCGAGGAAACCACCACGAAGGGATGCACACGAATGCGGGGCGAACCAGGGAGGAAATGATGATTGATGGGAGGCTCGCGGTGGAACGACGAGACAGAGAACTAACAGATAGACAACAAGCCCTGCAGGCAGGCCGGAGAACAGCCACAGAGTGGTGGGATCATGTCTAGTGGGCGAGGGACACTACGGGTAACGGGCTACGTTGGGCTCAGGATGGCGCAGAGATGATTGATACGCCTGGGATAATGGGGACCACGGAGCGTTAGGAATTACGATATTAGACGGAAGACTACGGCATGATACCCAGAGATGACACAGGCCAGAACTAGTCTGCCTTGGCATCAGGAACTTTGCATTGGGAGGCGTTGCTACATACTATAACTACTTTTGGAAGGGCATACAACAGGGATTGGATCGGTTGACAGTAGCATTCTGGCTCCGACGAGCGTCAATGATTGATGGAAAAGCCACATGGCGGAATTACACGTGCAAAAGGCTCTTTGATCAAGCACACAGTTGTTCTATTGAGTATCCTATTCGTACCCGCACTGCAAATGGTAACACACGCTCTACGAAGTACACCCCTTATCTACGGCCGCTTTATGATGTTCACCATATCTAGCCCAGTTTATACTCGGTCATAAATAACCCTTGCATGTGCACCGGTCGTACCCGACGGCACCTCGATGCACAGTCTACCGTCCCTGCCGATACCCATGTACGAAAGTCTGCATTGTAATTGAACGGTGGGCGCTTCTAAGTATGTTGCGCGTATGCACATTGTGCGCATGGTGTGTGTAACGAACGGTGTGTGTAACGAACACAGTGCGCACGTGTGTACTTCCCTCAACCCTCTCGCATAAACTTGAGGAAAGCCCTGGCAATGGCGACGCCGTCGTGGGCCACGGGAGCACGCTTCATGGCGTCCTCGTAGACGTCGTCGGGGAAGATTCCGACCTTGTGGCGGTTGAAGAGGATCTCGGAGATGATCTCCTCGGTAAACTCGGGGTGGCCCTGGACGGTGATGTACTTGCCCGGGCTGTACATGCCCTGGACGGCGCAGATGTCGTTGGAGCCCAGGGGGATGGAGTCGGCGGGAAAATCGAAGACGATGTCGCGGTGCATCTGGTGGATGCGCTAGATGGCATGTTAGCACAAGCACGGGTGTGTAGCACAGAGCGGGAGCGGCGGCAGTGCAGTGGCTGCTCGGGCGGGATCTGGCATAACAAATCACGTACCATCTTGTCCAACCCAAATATCTCCTTTCCCTTGGCCGTCAAGTCGACGTCGGTGACAGCCACCTCCCAGCCCTTGTCGCTCTTGCCCAGGCGCGCGCCGGCGGCCCTGCCGACGATCTGATGGCCGAAGCAGACGCCGACGACGCGGACACGGCCGCTGTCGATGGCGCGCCGGGTGAAGTCAACCAGCTTGAGGATCCAGGCGTCGTCGTCAAAGGCCGTGTGGCGGGAGCCGGTGATGAGCACGGCGTCGACGTCGTCGAGCGCGGGGTACGAGTCCGAGGCGTTGACGACGTCGTAGCCCTTGATGGCGACGAGCTGGTCCAGCGGCTGCGGCGGCGAGAGCGATTGCGCGGCGGCGTTGAGCAGCGCCGTGAAGACGCCCGTGTAACCGCCGAACTTGTCGCGGGTCTGCGGCTGCGGCGTGTCGGCCTCGAGGATGGCGAGGCGGAGCGGGGGCGGGGACGAAGCCATGGTCGCGGCGGAAGACGGGGAATCGTCGACGGGGGTGTTGGTGTTGACGATGGATTGGTCACGGGACGAGTGTGGCGAGAGGTGCCAGTACAGCAGAGCAGCAGAAGCGACGAGGAGAAGGAGTGCGAGTGGTTTCCGAGGAGAATACATGGAGACCAGGGTCCATTCTTGTCCTACGTCGTCCTGACTCCAGAGCCAGCCGAGCCGCGGATGCAGAAGCCAGGGTCCGACATGCACATCCCCCGCTATCGGGGCCCACGATAACGGCAGAATCCAACGGGCGGTGAGAGCATGGGATGTGACTATGACCCTAGTGTCGATCACTAGAGCCAAGTCAAGCCACACCGCGCCGCGACCAGGATGGGCCTCGTTGGAACAGGGCTGTGGCTGACGCCCGCAGCCAATGGTGCGCAAACTCCTTCGTCCCGTGAGTGACGTCGAGGGAGGAGCCGCCGTGTTGTTGGCTCTGTCCAGGGCGTGGCGCAGACAGGATCCGGTCTGAAAGTCGAGTTGAGCTCCAAGGTCAGAGTTTCATCGAAAACGAAAACCCCTCGAGTTATCGCCGGATCCTGTCGCCAGATTCTGCTGGTGAATCAGGGACAGAGTTTTCCTCCTTCTTCTTGATTTCTTCTCAGGTTCCTTCTCTCTCCATCGTCTTCATCATCGCCACCAACATCTTCTCGTCTTGCTTGCTGCTTACCTTGCCTTGCTCTTCATAACCATGTCCTCCAGACAGACCCTCCAAGCCTTTCTGGCCACGGCTCGGAAGGCCCTTGGAACCCCGGCTGCTCAGCGGACGGCTCCCTTGACCTTTGTCGTCGGCAATGAATCTGCCGGTGAGTTCCCCGTCGCAGCAAGAAGAAGAATAACCCGAGTCTGAGTCCGAGTCTGACAGACCTCGACTCGCTGAGCTCCGCCGTCGTCTATGCCTACATCCGCACAAACTCCCCTCCCCACACCCTTCACATCCCGCTGTCCAACCTCCCGCGCGCCGACCTGGCCCTGCGCTCCGAGATGACCGCCGTCCTCAAGTCTGCCGGCCTGTCCCCCGCCGACCTACTGACCCTCTCCGAGCTGCCGGACCTGGAACCCGACGACACCCGGTGGATGCTCGTCGACCACAACTGCCTCACCGGCTCCCTCAAGAAGTTCGCCGGCCGCGTCGTCGGCTGCATCGACCACCATACCGACGAGAAGGTTGTCAGTCAAAGCGTCAGTCCCAGGGTAGTGGAGCCCTGCGGTAGCTGCATGAGCTTGGTCGTCGATGAGACGAGACATGCATGGGACGCCCTAAGCAGGGAGGTCGAGAACGGCGATGCAGCCGCCGAGGACGAGAAGCTTGCCAAGCTCGGCCTGGCCTCGATCCTCTCCGACACCACCAACCTGACGGCCAAGGAGAAGGTTCGCGACAAGGACCCCAAGGCCGTGGAGTTCCTGCGCGCCAAGATCCGCGACCCGTCCTTCGACCGCACCCGCTACTTCGACGACATCTCTGCTGTTAAGGAGGATATCTCGGGCCTCAACTTCCGCGACATCTTCCGCAAGGACTACAAAGAGTGGGACGAGGCGGGGCTCAAGCTGGGCATCAGCTGCAGCGTCCAGGGCTTCGACTACCTCGTCGCCAAGGCCGGCGGCGCCCTGCCGCTGCTCGACGACCTGGCCGACTGGACGCGCGAGCGCGGGCTCGACGTCGCGAGCCTCATGACCACGTCGCATCCGGACAACCAGTTCCAGCGCCACCTGCTTGTCTGGGGCCTCACCGACGAGGGCAAGGCGGCCGTGGAGCGCTTCCGCAAGCTGGGCGAAAAGCTTGAGCTGGAGACGTGGGGCGACGGCGAGCTGGATGAGGGCGCGAGTCGGGCGGCCTGGAGACAGTACAACTTGGGTGCGAGCAGGAAACAGGTTGCGCCGTTGTTGAGGGAAGCTTTAAAGAAGAATTAAAGGTTTGTGATACCTAAGCAGGGATAGACGTTGCACAAAGCATCACCATCAAATACGTGATATAACCCCTCTTGTTCAAGTATGATATTATCTGGTCTCGTCATTGTCATTGTGGAGTGTTGATACAGTTATGTCGGCTTTTCAATGTGTTGTACAGTACATTCAAAATAACAAACGCCTGCAGCCACCCGCGGCTCCTTAGCCCTATGCTCCCATCAGAATCCTCCGGCGAACCTGCCCGCCTAAGTAGGCAATCAAACAAGATGCCCTCACAGCTGAGACATGCATGCAGCAAGCTTGGCTATTGGCTGCGCTGGTGTATCATTTGAGCGGGCCCCAATGAAGAGAGCTGCTCCCGCGTAGCTTCCACTTCCCGCAGCATTTTGAGGAACTCCCGGTTGAGCAGTCGTCGCTCCTCGAGAATCGAGGGGAATTGGTCGGGCGGGTTGTAAAGCAAGTCCTCCGCCTGCGGGTCCGCGACCAAGATGCAGGCCTTGAGGGAATCGTAGAGCGCGCCGATCGCCAACACGGGCGGGTTTTGGCTCACCATTTCGGGGTACACCCAGCGCAGAGCCTCGATGCACATCTTTTGGCTCTTGGTGTCCGCCATGGTGCGGTAGACGAACTTGTAGAGCCCATGTTCCCGCGCCTTCTTGAATCTAGAGGGCATGCGGAAAGCGTCCCAGAACCGGGTCCAATCCTGGCGCGATGCGTAGGCCGTCATCAGGCGCAGGATCTGGTCGTGGTCGAAATTGCACGCCTTCTGGTTTATGAGATACTCGACATTCTTCTGGGCACGTTGGAGCTCGGCACCGTAGGATGGTGAAGTGACGGCTGACTCGACGAGGGTGACGAACATGTCGTTGTTCCAGATGCTCATGCCGCGTTCCTCGGCGGTCAAAAGCAGCTGATCAACCAGGGCGAGTCGCTCCGCAGCGGCATTCTCGGCAGCGGATGGCGACTTGAGGATATCCCGGATCACATTCTGGAGCATATCCTCATTGAAGGGAATCCCGGCCAATTGGATGTCGCTAACAAGCTTTCGCATTTGCTCCAAGTCGGGGCCAGCCGCCGCCGGTGAACCTTCCACCCCAGCATTGCTCGACGGTTGGGGTACCCAGCGCGAGTAGCTATTTTCAAGCGAAGGCAATAACCGTCGTGCAGTTGTAGAGTAATACCGGTATTGCTTAGACGCCTGCTTCATGGCTTGCCACTGCAAGTCAGCCGGGTTGGCTGGTGGCCGACTGTGAGACCCGACAGTGTGAGCTAGGCTGGCGGGAATCTGCACTCTGGCAGCCACCAGCGCATCCAGCTCTGCCTCGTCAACCGCCTTCTCCCCCCGAATTTTCTTGCCCTTTTGCAGACTTCTTTTCAAGATGCCTTGCCACAGTGACTCCAAGCTAAGCTCGTTTCGTCGGGCCTCGGTCATGCACTGTATCACGACCGTCGTGCCTGTGGGAGATGCGCCGAATCCCGAGAACCGTCCAGTATCATCGAAGCTTTCAACCTCGTTGGAGTTGCCGCCGTTGGAGGAGAAGTTGACGCAAACCCAGCCCGTCGAGATGCCATTGTCGCCACCCGGAACGATGGCGGTGTTGGTGCCCATCAGCTTGGCTTTCTTCCGGAGACGGCGCAGCTTGGTCCTCAGCTCGCCAGGACCAATGAGGCCATCAGCTCGAGCGTCGATCTTATAGTTTCGCTTGAGCCATCGCACAAGTCTTCCGGATGAGATATGGAGATGCCTCTCGCTTCGAGTCGTTCCAAAGAGCATAATCAGGTTGGGGCCGAGAGCAGCGGGGGGGTCGAGGTCGCGCAGGTCAAGAAGAGAAATTTCATCCAATCCCATGTCCTCAAAGATGTACTTCAACATCGGGGTGACGACGGCGGGGGCGTCATCGGGGATCTTGGGCAATTCGACCGCATGTTGGCTTGGGGGATGTCGAGGCGGATCAACCTCGAGGAACCAGGGCACACCGCGAGGCTCGGCAGGCTTGGCGGGCTCGAGGGAGGACTCATCAAGGAGGTCCTCTTCAGAAGGGATTTCGACTTCGGAATCTTCCTTTTCGGCCGGCTCAGTTGTTCGCTCTTGAGAGAAGAATCTTTGCGTCAGGATCGGGAGCTGTCTGCTTTGTCGCAGGGGCAGGCTGCGGAAGCCACTGGAGGCTGGCCTTGAAACAACCGCTCGAAGAACGGCTGATTGGCATTGGCGGCAAGCCAATGCCGCAACGGTAGGGCGGGCAAGCATCTCGAGATTTTTTGGTGTCGCAAACCAAAAATACAGACAATTGCTGGACAAAAGACCTGTCAAGCTCAATCCGTTCAGTGGGGAAGTCCGACTTGCCGTCAAAGCTCGGCGCCGCGAGGTGGGGCGGCAACGTCCCGTCATGGGCGCACGTGATGAGTAAGCCAAGCTTTTCTACCAAACTCCCATCTTCTTCTTTACATTTAAACCTCATTGTTATTAAGGAAATCAAAGAAAATAAGATTAGTAATTAGAGTGAGTAGTATTTGATTTCAGGTAAGTTGTAGGAAGCCTTGAAATATCTCTCTTTGTGAAAGGGTAAACTGCTCTAGGGGGTGATTGGTGAGGTGCATGTACATGAATTTGGTGTGCATGTAAAGATACTCTGCACGTGACCATCTCGCCGCTCAGGCCATTGACATCCACCCTATCAAGAGGAAAATTTTGGAGCTGATCTCCCATCACTCAGCTTCACGCGACAAGACAGCGAAGCAGAGTGCAGGCGTCTCGACCTCCGCTACCACAGTCTCAGCTGCTGTCCACCTCGCCCGGTCACGTCGCCTCATTTCTACTTATTCTAATGCATTAATCCCTCCCGAACCGCTCTCAGCACTCTTGTCGCCTGTTGAGACTCCCGCCTTCCTCCTCGCGCGCAACGGGACCGACCCCGAGTCCCTCTCGTCCAACACAATACCAATTCACCATGCTAGCCCGACAAACCCGGAGGAGCATTGCGCTCCATCAGGCCACCGCCCTGGGGCCAATTGGACGCCAATCGAGATGCTTGCCCCTGCATCTCACAAGCTCAATACTCGGTCGACGATGTCTTCTCACACAGCTCCAGCCTCGGGCCCGACGACCATCAGAATCTAGCCATGGAAAATCTCATGGCCGCAAACTTGCTACGGTAGCCGATGACTTCAAGCTTGACTCTCCCTACAATGTGCTCACGGGCTCCACCATGCCACCATTCGAGGCGAACTCACCCTATTTTCGACAACCCTGGGACTCCCCAGTAGTTATCCCCGAACCAGGAACCCCCCGGCCGATAACCAAAATGAACTCTCATGGCGTTCCCGGCGATTCCGACGACATGGTGCAGGTTTTCGATGCCTGCGTGCGGGTTGGAAAACTCGAGAGAGCCGCCCTCGTTTTAAAACGCTTCAACACCATTGGAGTTGTCCCAGTCGAAGAACGAACCAGCCTTCATAACCAGTACCTCCGAGCGTCACTCAATCAGCTACGAACAAACCCCGATCGAACACGAGCCGAGCAACTGCACAAGTGGTATGAGCTTGAGATCCGAAACGAAGGCATCCCCCAAACAGCCGAGACGATTGCGTGTATGCTAAAGGCGTCCCTCCTCTCCGAGCGAGGAGCAAGACTAGAGCGCCTCATAAACCGATATATGAGTATGGCTCCCGGCGAGGCTGGTCTACGAGTTCTCAGCATGGCCGATGTCCTCAGCGATTCGGATCTCGCTGTCATTACAGAGATTTGCCCCACCTACAATTTCGCCCCCGAGGAGGAAGATGCTGAAGTCACCCTGGCATCTGAGGAGGAACAACTCGACATATTGGAGGGTATCGACATAGCAGAAACTTCCGAGGCCGAATCCTACCCAGAAGTCCTAGGTACCCCCCAACGAGGCGGAGGTCTCACGACTTTAAAGCAAGGTCTGAGTCTCATGACCCAACTCGAAAATGTCGACATTTCGAAGCTGTCCGTAGAGGAGCAACGCGAGTTTCAGATTCGGTTAGAACGTGATTCCATCGACGCCGCCATTGCAAAATGGCGGGACCAGAGGAAACATCTTCAGAA
Organism: Neonectria neomacrospora; assembly: GCA_013756995.1. NCBI lineage: Eukaryota > Fungi > Ascomycota > Sordariomycetes > Hypocreales > Nectriaceae > Neonectria > Neonectria neomacrospora. The sequence continues at coordinate 12,974 of JABSTB010000276.1, forward strand.
AATGGGCGTCAACACTGCCCTCAACGCCAACACGGAGGACGGCTCCTTATCGCACTATCTTCCCGCCTGGCTCAAGGGAATGGAGGCCCGATTGAAGATCGAGATTGCCAAGATCGAGGAGTCCGAAAGCAAGGTCTCCAAGTCCGAGGAGGACTTGGAGCGTTGTGTATACGGACCCTTTCTTCGCCAGGCTGACCCAACCCGACTTGCCGCGGTGACCATTCTGTCAGTGCTCAACCATGGTGCGATGATGGGCATTGACAAGGGTGTTGTCGTCGGCCGACTTATCAACGACGTTTCTCGAGTTGCGCAAGAGGATATTCGCCTTCAGGAGGATGACAAGCGTAAAAAGGAGCGACGTCGCCTTCGCAAAGTTCAATTCACCGGAAGCACTGACGAGGTCAAGCTCAGCAGTGCTGAAATCATCATGGACGCGACAGGACCCGAAATTGAGCAGAAAGATGAGGGGTGGCAGAAGCCTTGGTCGGTAACCATCAAGGCACAAGTCGGATCCATCCTCCTCAAGTCACTGATCGATACCGCCAAGGTCAAGGTTGTTCGAACGCACCCAGTCACCGGCGACCTCATCAGCCAATACCAGCCTGCATTCTCTCACATGATGTCGCCGCGAAAAGGAAAAAAGCTTGGTGTGCTTGTGCTGAACGCGGATCTCGTCGAGCGCATGAAGCGAGAGCCTGTAGGTGATTTCCTCGCAAAACATCTGCCTATGGTTGCCGAGCCGAAGCCCTGGCAACGCATGTACGATGGTGGGTTCTTGGAGAGCAAGGCCCCCCTTGTTCGTGTCAAGCCCGGAGACGACGAGCAGAAATTATACACCAAAGCGGCAATCAAACGGGGCGACATGAAACAAGTCTTCAAGGGCTTGGATGTGCTTGGAAAGACTCCTTGGAGGATCAACCGGGACGTTTTGGGCGCAATGATGGAGGCATGGAACACGGGCGAGGCGGTCGCGAACATACCACCCCTTCGCCCCGATCTGGAAGTCCCTCCTGAGCCAGACTCCTCTGAGGATCCTTTGCTCCGAAGACGATGGATTCGCGCCGTCAAAGGCATAGAGAACGAGCGATCCGCCCTCCACTCTCAACGATGCTTTATGAATTTGCAACTCGAAATTGCGAGAGCGTTCCGCAACCAAACGGTCTACTTTCCCCACAACGTCGACTACCGCGGCCGAGCCTATCCCATCCCTACGTATCTCAACCATATGGGAGCAGATCACACCCGGGCCATCCTAAAGTTTGCTAAAGGAAAGGAGTTGGGTGCCAACGGTCTGAGGTGGCTGAAGATCCACCTAGCCAACGTCTACGGATTCGACAAGGCCAGCTTTGACGAGCGAGAGGCCTTTGCCACCGACAACCTTGACAACATTGTGGATTCGGCAACGAACCCCTTCAAGGGTACCAAGTGGTGGTTAAAAGCCGAGGATCCATGGCAATGTCTTGCTGCTTGCTTTGAGCTGAGGGCGGCTCATAAGCTGGACGATCCTAGCAAGTTTATTTCTCAGTTGCCGGTGCATCAGGATGGCACCTGCAACGGTCTTCAGCACTATGCCGCACTCGGTGGTGATACTTGGGGTGCTCAGCAGGTCAACCTTATGCCTGGAAGTCGGCCCGCCGATGTGTACTCTGCCGTTGCCGACCTGGTGAAGGAGTCCATTGCAAAGGACGCCGCTGCTAACAATCGCTTGGCGGAGATCGTCACCGGCAAGATCACCAGAAAGGTCGTTAAGCAGACTGTCATGACCAACGTCTACGGTGTCACCTTTGCAGGAGCCAAGAGTCAGGTGTGCAAGCAGCTCGATGCACTTTATCCCAACTTACAGAAAGAAAGCGGCGTCCCTCACTTGCTGCTTGCTACCTACATCGCCAGACATATATTCAGCGCCCTTGCCACCATGTTCCGTGGTGCTCACGATATCCAATATTGGCTGGGCGAGATCGGTGGTCGCGTGTGCAGAGCCCTCACCCCTGCTCAGCTCCAGCAAATCGCCGACACCTACGAGGATGAAAATCCATTGACAGAATCCCCTGCTGTGCCTCCTCCTGAGGTCGAGATGGCCGAGGTGGAGACAACCAAGACCGGAAAGCCCAAGAAGCCCAAGAAGCTCAAGGAGCCCAAGGTGCCCAAGAAGCCCAAGATGCCCAAGATCAACAGAATGTCGCTTGATGAGTTAACTCAGCAGTTCCGCTCTACTGTCGTTTGGACCACCCCTCTTCGAATGCCTGTCGCACAGCCCTATCGCAAAACCAATGTGAAGGAAGTCCGAACTTGCTTGCAAAGTGTCGCGTACAGTGTCAGCGATACGACCGACCCTGTCAACCGAAGAAAGCAACTTCAAGGATTCCCTCCCAACTTCATCCACTCGCTAGATGCTAGTCACATGTTGCTCTCCGCCCTGCAATGCAACGAGCTTGGGCTAGACTTTGCCGCCGTCCACGACTCTTTCTGGACGCATGCTGCGGATGTGGATGTCATGAATGGTGTTATTCGAGATTCGTTCATTCGGATACACGAGGAAGACGTCGTTGGCCGACTAGCTAAAGAGTTTGAGGCTCGATACAAGGGGTCCCTCTACCTCGCTCACATTGACCCCGACACGCCAGTCGCCCTGAAGATCAAGGAACTTCGCAAGTCCAGTAGACTCAGCGCTAATGAGGAGATTATGTTGGAGTACAAGCGCAACACTCTTCGGCAATCCGGAAACCCCTGGGATCTGGAAGCGGCGAATAAGATAGTGACTCCTGCCTCAATTTACGAGGAAATGTCCGCAAACGAACAGGATGTGGTGATTCGTGAAGAAACCGAGGAGATGGCTCTCGGAAGTATTCCCGAGGGCGAGGCGATGGTTGATGAGGCCGCCCTCGCGAAGAAGATGAAGCAGATGCAGGAGGACGAGCTCGCCACCCAGAAGTCGACCGACTTTACTGAAGCTCTGCTCAATCGAATGAAGCACTCTCTCTTTGAGAACAAGGTGACTGAGCCAAAGAAGCCCAGGGTTCAACACAAGGTCAAAACGCCAATAGCCATCTGGTTGCCTTTGACATTCCCTGAACTCCCCAAGAAGGTATGTCATGATCGTCCCCCGAGGTATATGAAGTTCCACGCTCACACTTTTAACAGGGCGACTTTGACGTCTCTCAACTCCGGGATAGCAAGTATTTTTTTTCGTGACTAGCTTAGGTAAGGTCCCTCATGTATAATTAGCGTGCTTGCCACTGTGTTTGCACATTTAAAGGGGGACTCGGCGAAGGTGCTGGCTTCGTTGAAGCATGATGGCGTTTATTTAAAAGACGAGGAGTTGCGCGAACACCGAAAAAGCATTGGGATGGAGCATAGCCTTGGAGGCTGCCAGATTCTGCTCTGTACATACAAAGCGAGGCGGTGTACATTTTTTGTATATTACGATGTCCAGACGAGATGGGAATAGAGGGTGTCTATACTAGGTTGAAGGCATAGATCACCGGGGTGTAGGGATAGATGACGAGAACGATGAACCAACTCATGAGACAATCAACTACAACTTTGTGCGTGATAAGTGTTATTGTAAATGTTTGCTAAACACTCCGAGTGGCACTTGAGTTGAGCGTGAACTTGAATTACAATGCTTCCTTCAGCTCACTAAGAGCGCATTCAGCGTGAGAAAGGCTGGCGAGTCCCATGGAAATATCATCAGCATAACTACCCTACACAAACAACCTCAATCGGACCATACATCATAATACACCTCGTGTGCTCTAATCATGATAGCTAGATAATGAGTTTACTTCTTAATCCTTATCTCACGAAGCTCCTTGAGTTGTTGTAGAGATATTTTGGGTTGTAGAATGCATGACTGTATAATGGTGGGTGGGGTGTGGAAGCTTTGAAGATGCGACCAATTGACTTTTGTCTCATTTCTATTCATCCACCTGTGTCAGATATACTAATCTACAGATTTTTTTTTACTCCCATACTAAACTGTGCGTGTTTATCGGACCTGGGCACCAGTCAGGCTGGGGACAGTGCAGACACCGCCGCTCTCAGTGACAAGCTTCGCAATGCCAGTCTTGCCGAGCTGCTCCACGACGCTGGCGTCAAAGGCAACCTCGAGAGCGTCCGTGGTGGTGAATCCAGGCTGGAAAGTCTCCCAGATCTTCTTCTTGGGGTTGAGGACACCCTCAGACTTGCCATCGAAGCCCTCGAAGAAGACGCGCTCACCAGCCTTGGCGCCCGGAGGAGGGGCGACGAGCTCGACGGGGCCCTTGTGATCGTCCTCGCCCTCCTTGGGGACGGGGGAAGCGGCCAGGACCATGGCGCAGGACTTGATGCCGCGCATCTTGACGGGCTTGAGGTTGCAGACGACAATGACCTTGCGGCCCTGCATCTCCTCGAGAGGGATCAGGCCGTTGAGGCCGGAGCAGACGGTACGGCAGATCTGGCCCTCGTACTCGGTGTAGTCCTCGCTGGCGGCGTCGCCGACGGCAATGGTGGAGACGTACAGCGAGTCGGCATCGGGGTGTTGGATGGCCTTGAGGATGTGGCCGACACGGAGGTCGATGAGGGAAGGCGACAGGGGAGCGGCGGGAGCGGCAGCCTTCTGCGGCTTGGGAGCCTTCTCCTTCTTCTCCTTCTTGGTGGTCTTGGCGCCGGCGACCTTCTCCTTGACCTGCTCGACCTTATCCTGGACCTTCTCCTTGGTGCGATCGACAAGAGATGCCTCACCACCGGCGGCGGCGGCAGCGGCCTTCTCCTTCTTGAGGCGCTCCTTCTCGGCCTTGGCGTCGACGGGAGGCTTCACGTAGAGGATGTTGTCCTGGTCGACGGCGACCTTGTCGGCATCCTTGACGTCGAGACCGAAGAGGGGAGAGTTCTGGACGAAGTCGATGTGGCGGACGATATGGGGATGGCCCTTCTCGCCGGTGCGCTCCTCGGGAGTCCACTTGGCGACAACGGGGGCCAGGGTCTCGTAGATGGCGACGTCGGCCTTGCTGGGCTTGCTGCCGAGAAGAGTGGCGCGGCTGGAGAGGTGGGAGTTGAGGGTCTCGAGGATGGTGGACTTTTCGTCAGAGGACTTGAGGCGCTCCGAGGTGGTGAGCCACTGTTGGATCTCGGCCTCCTCGGTGGGGGAGTAGGTCTGGGAGGTGAAGGACGCCATTCTTGCGATGTTGCGGGTGAGCAATCGGAAGGGAGACAGGCTGCGGGTAGCCGGACGGAGGACGCGAAGGGAGAACAGGGTTGCTTTTGGTCGAAGAGGAAGCTCTGGATGGGCTTCTCTCGTGGAAATGTGGTGAATTGAGACTTGAGTCAGAGGAAAGTCGGAGTCTCACGGCGTGTTTTTGATGCGGATTTTGGTGGGGTAAACGATGGAGGGGCATTTGCAGTGAGGTGAGGCTATTGGCGTGGCTTGTGCCCTGGGGCTGATACCTTAGTCAGCTATTACCCCACCAATCTAAAGCACGCGGCCAACTCGTGACTGCGCTACCTTCTCGCGTCAAGCAATTTCGCCCCTGGCGCGTTTCCTACGCCCTTTGGCCAACTCCTTCGGCCTCGTCACTTTTCATGCCATTGTCTCGAGAAAGTGACTTGATTGGATTCAGCAGACGTCGTTTGCTTGGCTAATGCAACGAGATTCCTTTTCTTGTTTACCTCTTGTTTGACCAAAATCTCTCTCCCCCCCTGAGATTTTCGATGCTTTTTTCTTTTTCTCTGGATTCACTTCAAAGCGTCATTGTTTCTCCCTAGTGGCGAGTCAGTCACCGCACCGAAACCAAAACGCTCTCGGCTTCAATCAATTTTTTCTACAACTTCTTGTCTCCTTCGAAAGCCTGCCTTTTCATTTGCTCGCTTGAATATTCGAGAATCATGGACGAGCAGTCACCGTCTGACCTTTCGGAGTCGGCTGTGTCACGACTTCCGACAAGCGTGCCGAGCTCGCCACCATCGGAGTCGCTTGTGAACGCTGACGAAGCTATCGATGAGACGTTGGTTAAAGAAGAAGAATCAGCAAGAGCTGTCAATGAACGGGCCGAGGAGAAGAGACGTCAGGCTCTGCTTCGCAAGCGAAAGAAGAAGAGGCCAGAAACAAAAGCCGAGCGTGAGGAGAAAGCCCGCGAACTCGACGAACTCCTCATGAAGAGTGCTGCATTCAGCGACATCTTGACAAAGAAAACCCAGGTGCTTGGCCGAGTTGGCAGTAACCTAGACGGTAAGACGCTAGGTGAGCACAACTTGGAAATGGCCAAGCAGCCCGAGTGCATGGTTGGTGGTACCATGCGAGACTACCAACTCGAGGGCTTGACTTGGATGTATGAGATTTGCTCGCAGGGCATGAGCGGGATTCTTGCCGATGAGATGGGACTGGGTAAGTTCACGTTCTCGTCTACTGAGTCGCGATTGCTAACATTTCCAAGGCAAAACTGTACAAACCATTGCGCTGATTGCACATTTGCGAGAGAAGGAGAACTACCTGGGACCGCACCTGATTGTCGCGCCATTGTCGACCCTGTCAAACTGGATGGACGAATTTCGCAAGTGGACACCGACTATTCCTGTGGTCATGTATCACGGGAACAAGGCTCAACGAGAGGAAATATTTAAGACCAAAATGATGCGACACCTTAACACGGGACGACCGACCGACAAATTTCCAGTTGTGTGCACCTCTTACGAGATGGTCTTGAATGACCGCCTCAATTTGTCTCGCATTAACTGGGAGTTCATCATCATTGTAAGCTTTTACTGTTGTACCTTTCAAATTCTCCGCTGACTTTCCCCTAGGATGAAGGTCACCGCATGAAGAATGCAGAGGCAAAATTGTTTCAGCAACTGCGACAGTTTACCAGTGCAACTCGATTGCTTATCACTGGCACACCACTTCAGAACAACTTGAAGGAATTATGGTCGCTCCTGCACTTCCTACTTCCCAATATCTTTACCGACTGGGAAGCGTTCGAGTCGTGGTTCGATTTTTCCGATCTTGAAGACGAACAAGGGACGCAAGAGTTTATTGGCGACCAGATGAAGCAGGACCTGGTCAAGAAAATCCATCTCATCCTTCAGCCGATGCTCCTCCGCCGCGTCAAGCAAGATGTGGCTGCGTACCTTCCAAAGAAGCGCGAGTACGTCCTGTTTGCTCCTATGACCAAGGAGCAAACCGATCTGTACAATGCTCTTAGTAATAAGAACGTTGACAGCCGGGAATATTTGGAGAACAAAGTGTTTGACCAAATCAAGAACAGTCCGTCGTCGACACAAGCCAGTCGTGGCTCTTCTCGCTCAACCAGCAAAGCCCCAACGCCAACCAGCAAAGCCGCGACTCCAAAGACAATATCCCTGCCACTTCGCGAAAGCCCTCGTAAGAAGCAGGTTGGGGGTAAGACCTCGTCACCCGCTGCAAACGCCTTTTCAATGATGATGGGAAAACGTGGGCCAGGCAGGCCACGCAAGAACCCTAAGCCGGAAGATGTGAAACCTGCCACACCATCAACACCCGGAAAGCGCAAGATACCTCCCGGCCCTGCCATTCCCGAATCAAAAAGCGCGAGATCTAGCCGAGGATCCACGCCCGCCAGTTCTCGGAGAGGGCTTCGCAAGGCGAGGGCCTACAAGGAGGCGGATTCCGACGAGGAGCGGATGTCTGACGATGAATTCGAAGCCAAACTCGCGAAAGAAATGGCTACCGATGATTCGGACAGTGCTGAGCCTTCCATGTCACCTGAGGAACTCCAGCGGGCCAAAACTCTTGAACTTGCGAGTAAGTTTTGACATCCTCAACACCCTCGGTTTGATGCTAACTGCGCCAGAAAAACAAATCTCTCACAAGAAACTCGGAAACACTCTCGCTCAGCTCCGCCTCGTTTGTAACAGTCCCCATAACTTTTACAATCCATGGTCAGCCTCAAGCGAGGTGCCCGTCGACGATACAATCCTAACTGCGTCTGGCAAGATGCTTTTGTTGGACCGTCTCCTGCTCAAGCTTTTCGAGGACAACCACAAGGTGCTCATCTTCTCCCAATTTACCACCCAGCTCGACATTCTTGAAGACTATTGTCGGGAACTTCGGGATTGGAACGTCTGCCGCATTGATGGCTCTGTCTCTCAAGAGAGCCGCGGCAAACAAATCAACGACTTCAACAACGACCCAGAGTACAAGGTCTTTTTGCTCTCCACGCGCGCCGGCGGACAGGGCATCAACCTTGCGTCTGCGGACACCGTTGTTTTGTTCGACAGTGACTTCAACCCGCAGCAGGATTTGCAGGCCCAGGACCGCTGCCACCGCATCGGCCAAACGCGCCCTGTAATTGTGTACCGCCTCGCAACCAAGGACACGGTAGAGGAGCAGCTGCTGCTCGCCGCCAATGCGAAACGCCGACTCGAGAAGCTCATCATCAAGAAGGGCGGCTTCAAGACTATGGGTCAGAAGCGCGACCTGCAGCAGGATCTCGACGCAGAAAGTCTCAAGGCCTTACTTCTCAAAGACGGCGAAGTGTACAAGCTGTCGGGAGGCGAAGAGGTGCTCAGCGACGCGGACTTGAAGGTGCTGTGTGACAGAAGTGAAGCCGCGTACGAACAAGCGGCAAGCGGCCACGGCGACGCCGATGGCTACCGGGTTGTCGAGACTGGATCAGATTCGATTAAGATGGCGAAGAAGTAGTGACGATTTTACAAGGGGGGCAATAGCTGATTGAGATGTAACTCTTGGTTGCTTTTTGTTAGACTAGACACGGCAGGAAGAGCTCTATTGCCATGTACTACTATACATAGATGTTAGACGATAATTCAGTGCCCGCTTGTACCAGATTTCAACTGATTTCTCAACCTAAGAAGAGTTCGTTCTCTAGCTGTCCTAGAAATTGAAACTTGGATATCGTGATTTTCCCAAACACCTGGCGCCTAACTGAAAAGAGATCATCCAACAAACATCGCTCTAGTTCAACTCCTCCACATATCCAATCTGCCGTCTGGCGTCCGTACCCGCGGGCACCGACGCCAATCGCTTCGCCAGCTTCTCCTGGCTGTCTACAAGCTTCTTCTGCGCTTCGAGCCTCCTCTTGATCCTATCTTCCGAGCCCCTCTCGATGCGCTCGACCTCCTCGCGCTCGCTGATGCGCAGCGCACTGAGTGCCCTGGCGTTGTCCACGCGCTCCGTGTTCATCCGGGTCTCCCACTCGAGCATCTTCTGCTGCCGGCTCTCCTCGTTCTGGAGCTCCGAGGACGCGATGGCCTTGGTGTGCGAGAGGGACACATCCTTCAGGGCACGCTGTTCCGACAGCCGCCTCTGCAGCGAGGCGTTGAATATGGATTCCTCGAGCTGTGCCTTGGACCGCACGGCGGAGAGGTCCTCGTTGTGAAGCTTGTTTCGGCGAGCATCTTCCATCTCGGACCTGTGCGCCCAGATCTGCTGTTCCATGCTGGCAACTTCCTTACGTCGAGCAATGGTGATGCGGTGCTCTTCAGATTCCTGCGCAATACGGAGGAGCCGAGCCTTTCGCTCTCGCTCCTGGACTTCCATATCCTTCGGAAGGCCAATGGCGTCGTCAGGTTGATCACCTGAGTTGGCGTAGTAGACATCTATTGCCCGGTTTGCGCGAAGCAGGGTGAGTAGCTGGTCTCGCGTGTCCGAAGGTGGCAGAACCTTGGTGATGTACATTGTCGGGGAGTAGGTGTATTCAGCATCAACAAATTGGTTAAAGGGCTTGTTGATGTGCTTCCACATAGCCACCTTCAAAAAGCAACGGGTCGTCGTAACGGGATCACAGGCTTCCAAGCAGAGGAGCAAAAGCGATTTTCCATGCGACTTGATGGTGATGTCTGACTCTGAATCGATTAGGCAGGACATGACCTTTTGCATTGACTTCTCCCGGTCGGCAGTGAGCTCGCCCAAGTCAGATCCATGAAGACAGACTTCGCCAAGTGCACTACGGCCCCCGTGTAATGGGCTGGGGAAATCGGGATCGTGGCCGGATTGAACAAGCACTCGAACGGCGGCAATGTTGAGCTCCCTCGCAGCGTTGTGAAGCGATCCGTCGTCCTTGGATGGATCTGCGGCAAGGAGGTTACCCATCAGTTGGATTGACAAATCGCCACCGATTTCAGTTGCCATCGAAAGTGGCGTGCGGCCCAACGCATCAGTAACATCGACTTCGGCGCCCTCAAGCAGGAGCATCTTGACCGCATCCGGTCGACGGGTTTGGATGGCGAGCATGAGTGGCGTCGACCGACTTGTTGCTGTCTCAAAATTGATATTGGCTAAGAGAATATCAGTATGCTGAAGTCCCTGTTAGAGACTGTCGAACTTACCTCCACGCTCGATCAGCAGCTCGATCAAAGCAGTGCTGATCCTTTTCTGGGGTTGAGCGATGGCCCACACCAGGAGCGTCACCTCCTCCGATTCCTCCAAGCTCGGATGAACACGATAGAAGGTTGTCTGATCATGGTAATAGCCTGCGTTCAAAAGCGCCTCGAGGACAGTCCTTGATCTCGGATACTGCGAGATAGCCCTGACAAGAACTGGCTCAGATCCAGGATTCCGGGCCGTAAAGTCCATCTGCACGTCTCCTTCTTGGTATTCTGTAAATATTTTAAAGAGCTCCAGCGCCTCATCCTCTGACATGGCACTGTCAAAGATATGATCGAAGCCCAGCGCAAGAGTTTGAGCCGAGGGCTGGCAGGCAAGAAGCTTTCGTGTCCAGGATACGTTGGCTTTCGAAGCAGCCTGCTTGAGTGGCTCTCCATCCATGAAATCGACGTCCGCTCCATGAGCCACAAAAAGATCAACAAATTGATCCGTGAGGGCGGCCGTGTTTTCATCGCTGTGTTGAATCGCAAGAATCAGCGCACCACTGAGGGAGTCGCCAGTCGCTCCCTTATCTAGAAGCATCTGTGCCACCTCCAAGCCGTCTGGAGTGAACCATGTCTGGAGATTCTCTGCCGTGAACCCCTGGGAGAAGATGCGATTAATGTCGTCCCCGGGAATCTCGCGACTGAGTAACAGCTTCATTACTGAACTTGAAGCCCGCTGAGTTGCTGAGATCAAGGTCTGGCACTTGTTCGTTAGTGGCGATGCTCCACAGTCGAGCAAGAGCTTTATTAGTTGTTCGTCTGGGTCCTCCTCAGTGACAGCCTTGCTCAAGGCGATGTGGACGTCTTCGGTCGCTGGCATGCCGGCCTTCATGAGGTCTTCGATGATCTGGAACCGAGTTCCTTGGCTCAATTTCCAACAGGCCTTCAGTGCCCTTAAGAGGGTCGGGGCGGAAGCCTTCTTCTATCATGCCGCGTCAGCGACTCCACCCGGAATATGGCTGAGCCAACTTACCTGGTTCCCGCCTTCATGCCAAAGGCCAAGCAGCAGCTCGAGGCTACCGATAAAAGCACTTCTAGTCGCTGCCGCGACTGCTTCGCCGTTGCTAAAATTAGGATCTGCCCCTGCAGCAAGTAGCACTCTTAGAACCTCTTCGCCTTCTTCACCGGATCTTGCGGCTGACACCAGCTGAGTATCGACAACTTCACCAGAAACCCCCCGTTTCAGAAGTCGCTGGAACACCATGGCGCGTTTGTTCAGGTCTCGGACCTCCGTTGCGGCCTGGAAGCCCCGCTCCAACGTCGTCTTCTGGGCGTTCAAGTCTGACTTGAGGAGAACGTCCAGAACCTCTACGGAGCCGCCACGGCAAGCCTCGATAATTGCCTGGCCATCATTAGTGGATATGCTTGCGCCGTGAGCAATGAGGATGTCGCCAAGCTCCAAATCGCCATCTCGAGCCGCGACCAGCAAAGCACTAGAAGCAACTTCGGAAGACACTCCAACTTTAGCCAGTCGACTGCAGATGGAAAGCCTGGGCGTCCAGTCTCTGATTTTCATGGCATTGTCTAGAGCAGCATTCCTGGCTTCTATTGAGTGCTTCGTTTGAGTCAACAGTAAACCCAACACTTCGGGCAATTCCTTTGACACCGAGAGTGCCAGAGCCTCCCCATCTGAGGCATCTGCCGCACCAGCTAGAACGTTGATGAGAGCTATGTCACTCGAGTAGGTGCTGATAGCATAGTTCAGCGCTCTGTTAACTTCAACCGGGAATGCACCGGATTCAACCAATCTCTTCGTGAATGTCAATCGATCCATGGGATCGGAGATACGGAGCGCATGCGGCAGAGCCGATGCCAATGACGCCGAGGTCAGCGGATGCTGACAGTTGAATAAGAGGTCGCTGAGCAGAGTATTACCTGCACCCACCGCATGGCACAATGCTGCAGCTTGGTATGCATTCGGGTCGGCGCCGAACTCAAGCAGTTGTTTGAGAGTGGATAGGGTTGCTTGTTTGGTGGTGTCTCGGAGGAGAGACTGCACTTCATGCACAAGCATCCCGCTCATGTCTCCCCGTCTAGTCGACTTTGATTGAATGACAGTGAGTTTCCAATTCTTGTTGTCTGTAGAAGCCAAAGGAGCTAGTTCGTCAAGACAGCGAGTAATGGTCTCGCCGGATGGTTTCCCGATGCTCAACACTAGCTCAAGGACCTTTGGATCGGGGTTGTGGACTGCTTTTGTCACGATTGCCCCGTCGAGGGCGTTGATATCGGCTTTCCCTTGTTGTAGAATGAGTGCCAGGAGCGACATGTCAACCGGTTTCTCGGATAATGTCGTCTGCAAAGCCGTTGCTACCTCTTTAACCCCGACGCTTGCCCCTGCATTAAAAAGCATTTGGGCTATGTTGTGACGTGCACGGTGATCATCAACACTCATGACATCGCCTATACGTGCCGCTGCTGTCTGGGGAGAGGCTTTCTGCACTAGCAGAGATAACAAACTGATGTCCTTTTGCATAATGACAGCTTGAAGACCTGCGCCCTTGTTGTGGTTGACGTCCGCGTTGTGTTTAAGTAGAAGACGAATGAGGGCATCGTCGCGTTGAGAAGCGTCTTCGTTGATAGCGTCTTGTAGGGCTGCATGGAGGCAAGGGCCTGTCAAAGCACCCTTGAGGAAGAGTTCAATCATTCGATAACGGTCTTCGGCGGCCAGAGTCTTGGTCAAAGGGAAAACAAGTGTTAGCGTCTGAGTGGATGGTTTGGCGGCGAGGATCTTCGTAGCCATGTCAATGTCTCCCCGCACAACGGCCGTTCGCAGCGCCTCTCCATTTCTGTGATCTGGAGATGCAACTGCATGGCGGTTGGGAATTCGAGACCGCCGTTGATGGATGGAATCCCGACGAGACGTTTTGGGGTCGGGGAAGTGAGGCGTGAGAAGAAGTTGGACAGACTGGGCATCGCCAGACTGGACCGCATGAATGAGGCATTCGTCCAAGGCAGGCCCGCCAGCGCCCTTTCTAAGCAGAAGATACAGCAGCGCATAGCGTGTCTCAAATGATGCTTGTCGAGGTACCAGATTTAAGCAACTAGAAGCCAAGCCAGGACTGATTGCCGAGTTCTCGTTTAGCAAAGAGCCGACAAGCTCGGATTGACCCCTGGAGATGGCCGTTTTGAGAACGGATGCATCGTTGAACTCGACTGAGACACCGTAGGAGGCGAGAAGACTAGCCATTTCAAAAAATTGAGAGGCGCACGCCAGTTCGAGAGACTGAGAGAGAATGTCGCCGTTGGCGCCACAGCAGAGCAGGAGCTCAGCAAGCTCCAGTTTCGTTGTTGGGCTGAGTGATATGTGTTCAATTAAGAGCTGGAAAGCCTCCTCGATGCCGGGGCTTTGCGGGGGTTTGTTTCCCATGACTATGGCGATGGCAATGTCTCGGCGTCCGCTATTGACGGCGATTTTGAGGGCTTCAGCCTGGTTGAAGTTACCGTCGGCTGTGGTACGAGTGAGGTGCAGCACAGTTGCCGGAATTTGAGCTCTGGCGGCGTCGCTCAGACCCTGAGACACACACAACGGCGAAGGCCTACCATCAGACTGGAGAAGGAGAGCGACCATATTGGACAGCCCCTGAGCGTGACAAGCTTGTCGAAAGGCATCCTGCCCCTCTGGGGTCTGGGACGCATTCGCCCCATACTTGAGCAAGAGCTCAACGATTGGCGTATTCCCACTCTTGATCGCGACTGGGAGACAGTTGTCGAGGGTGAAGGGGTCGGCGTGGGGGATCAGGACCTGGACCATTTCCAACTGACCGCGCTCAACAGCAATCTTCAGTAGGCGAGTTCTATCGCCAACGTTTTCGACACTCCGCCGTCTGGCTAGGAGTCCAGACTTTCCCGTTTGCATTCCATGAATATCAACACCTGAGGCAGATAACTTGGCGATGAGCGCCTCGGCGACACCAGGCGAGCCACAGTTACCCACCCATTGGGTGAGAACGTCGAGGATGTCTTTGGGATCATGGCCCTTGCCTTTCTTCAGGTTGCTAGAAGAGAAGGCTCGAGACAGACCTGTCTTGGGTTTGAGCTGGGCGATTTCGGCAGATCGCCTCACCAAGAGGTCTTCGGCAGTCTGGTCGTCGCTTAGGGATCGGAACGAGGGTGGGTTCTGTGGTCGTGCGAGTGGCGTGGGAGCGGGCGGAAGCACGATGCCCCATTGCTCGGATAGCTGAATGATGCGCCGCTGGCGGACGTCGGCCGATCGAGAAGGCATCCTAAGTTTGGATTGTCATTTGGATTGGAGCTATTGAAGCTGTACACGCAAGGAGGCAAGTGGCTTGGCGAGGAGAAGCAAGCGGTTTGGTGAAGCGAAGCGCGAGGATGTCGTCGAGGCAAGCGAGAGGCGGAGTTGGGAAACGGGCTGAGCGAGCTCCAGCAGCCGGCTGGGGAATCGGAGCGTCGGGTATGCGAAGGTGCGAGGTGCGAGGTGCGAGGTGTGAAGCTTGAGTGTGACGAGGGAAAGGTGCAAGTTTAAGATTGCGCGTCCGGAGAAGCAGAGCCTTGTGCTGTCGAGGTAGTAAATTCGTGCGGCAAGAGCGAGTTGGGCGATGACAGGCTCCTACCAGTATCCCCATCCATGGACCGAGCTGGAGCTCTCATTCCTTTTGTCAGACGGAGGGGTTCGCACCACCAGCACCACGGTCCAGTGTAGGTACCTTCCCTAGCGGTGGGGCATACGCTGAGACCAGCTGTAGCGGTACCGACCCGACTACACGAGGGAGGCAGCGAAGCGCTGCGCCACAGCCGCATAGTGGTCCAGGAGTGAGTGTCAAGGGAGCCCACAGAGGCTCAGGGCGGGTGCGGATAGTGCGTACCTTAGCGCTCAACCCTGCTAAAGCGCCCCCCTAAACTCGGCTCGCCAGGCGCTCATCCGAGGATCGCCATCCATGATGGATCCATTCAAAATTTCAGCGAGGTGTCATCTAACATGATCTCGACTGCCTGATTCCTGATATCGTACCCAGGTCTTTAGCATGTCTGGCCTGAAGGTCGCATAGGTCTTGGCCTCTTATTTCTTTCACACGCCTCTCGCTTCTTGTTTCGATTCCTCCTAAACCTCCGGGGCTCTCCACGAGGCTCTTGCACCGCCAAGGCTCGAATCAGGGAAAGCCATGGCTTTGGGGCTGGGTCTCTTGCACTGCCCCTAACCAGTGAATCAGCGACATCCCACCACCCATCCAACCCCTGCCCTGAGCAGCCCGTCAATAGCGGCAAGCCAGGTTTCATACGCGGGGCTGTCACATCGATGGATCCGCTGGAGACTGGAACAGCTAGACTACAAGCAGCATCATTTGGGCGACAGAGCTAAGAATAGGCAGCCTGGGATGCCTCTGAAGTTAGGTGTGCCGATCGTCATAGGTGGGGTTTCCCGAGAGCCACAAGTACCTAGACGACGACCACACCTCGTGTTACTCTCCAAAGTTGCAAAGGTTACGCGTCCATTCGTAACGGCTTGAATTTTTTTCTTCTCAAATGGAGCAAAATCCCCTGTGGAGGATTCGTCACCACGGGCATCAGACCGACTCGATATTTTCACACAGGTCGTATCTCATCCGGCCCTTCCGATCTCCGGGGACTCCACGAGTTTAACCTTGAAACTTAGGACAACGTCGATTGAGCAGAGACACCACATGGCAAAGCCAGCACAGCTGGAGGCCTTTTCCTCTCACACTTTTTCCCTTTACGACGCAATGCCCCTTGCAATGTAACCTGACTGACCACATTGGAAGACGTGTCGAGAGGGGATTTTTACACTTCGTGCAACACAGCAGGGCCGGCCTCCAATACAACTTGCAAGCCTAAGCCCTTCGGGGCGAGGCAAAGAGGGTATTGCAACCGAAGGATCCAATCGCCATCAGGTATCCCCGGAATGGAAGGCTTGCAGAGAAACGAGGGGATCGTTTGGGCCTAGATGGTTTACACGACATCAAACATACATTCCGTCTTTCGCGCGATACCCCTGCTAAGTTCTGATGTACAGCGGACCAGACGGTTTCCCAAGCGAGATAGTTCTCCTTAGACACACCAAGACCATACCTAGCAATGGGTGTCTAGGCCTTGGATTGACGTCGACAGTTCCAGTCAGGTTTACGGCCCAAGGCGACACCAAGATGCAGCGAGACGACGCCTGGCATCCAATGTGACAATGGCAGCCACAAAGGCAAGCCTCGCCCACTTCGGATGATCGTGCCAACCACGGCTAGGCCGACAGACCGCCAGCGAGCCTCTTCTCGACACCGGTCCGCTGTTGCCCGTCGGACTCGCAAAGAGTTCTATCCGTGACGATAGCACAATACAGCGTCACTAGGCGTACTGCTGGTTGCCCGTTAGGTACTATCATCCCCGCTGCCTATCCAATTGAACCACAAGGTATGCCTTCGCATGGGGTCAGTAAAGTACCTAAGGCGTGCGATTTCAAGGCTTGTAGAAACCTTTTCAGCCCTCTGGATCCCTCTAGATCGTATAGTTGCGTATACTTTGCTTCCTTACCAAACTTGTCCAACTCGGAGAAGAAAAATGAACGACAATGGCATTTTCTCTCACTTTGTTTGGGCCAGAACGCAAACACTGGGACTCCCTACCATCGGTACGCAACGACGTCATCCAAATATAAATTTTCGCGTATACAGCCCAGAATCCTATGGCGAGACAAGCACGACACGCGTCGAACCATCCGCCCCCCTAGAGTTCGAGGAGGACATCTTTGTCGTCTTCAAGCGCGACCCTCCGAGTGCTGTTAAGCGATTGAACGACCATTTGCAAGTATATCCGAATAATGGACACGGGAAGACATGCAATCTAACAAGTTGGACGTCATCTTTGCTTGCCGCCTTGTTGTACGGTGTTTCCGATGGGCTATTGCAAGGAGAAAGCCGAGAACATAAAACTTCTCGTTATTGATACCCAAGGCATGCCGCAAGGGGCATTCGTCAAGGATCCTGAAATTATGAGTGTCTTTGTTCCACATGAGAAACATGTACCGAGCGAAGGGTGGAGTCTAAGACAGCTTTACACGATCTGGCAAAACAAATATCGCTTTGGCGAATATCTCTCGCAAGGGAAGATCGATATCCGAGGCAAATCTGACGAGGCCAGCTTCTGCACGATCATGGATAGTGGCCTGGGATTTCTATATCCGTGGCTGTTCGCTCATTCACTCAATGGGAAATGGGCTAAAAGAGTTCTACAAGCTCGATATAAGTACCATGAAACCCCGAACTTGCCCGCTGGCTGTGTCCAGAAAGCAATAGGGGTTGCTCAGAAGTCATTCGGGGAGTTCCGGGCAGTACGGGTGACTGTCATGTTTCTAGGTTGCTTCGGAACGACGTCCTCAGCGCGGCCAACAATTCTTGACGCTTTCAAGGCTACTTTCAGTGATGGTGAGTGGACCACTGTCTTCGTGTTAGATCTTCATCGACTAACAGCTCGACGACCAAGGGTGCTTATACTTCTTGTCTGATAAGCCTATCATCTACCCTAAAGCCTTAGCAGAAGTTGAAAGTTTTAAAGAAGTTTTAGACTACATATATTGGGGGTTTAAGACTCCGAAATTCTGAACTAAAAGATATGCTATTAGGATTGATTCAGCTTGCGCTTCATGATGGAGATAACACATAAACTTAAGTATTTCTAGTGAGACAGCGTCTATCTAGGTATAGTGATATAGAATTGCTAATATTAAAAAGTTAAAATCTATTATTCTGAACTGGACTCCTTCCTCGCTAAGGCTTTTAAGGTGACTGGTATATGTATTGATTATGGTATAGGTCTGTTGAAGGGATCTCTCATCATACCTATCCATGCCTCTGGAGACAATAGGTCGACCCAGCATCTGGCACTGGGCATGCTGTAATATAAGCGGATCACTGTGCCCATCGTCCTGCCGCAACGCTCTTTGGTCGCTCGTTGTTATTCAATTACAATCTTTAGCTCACAACACGGGGAAAACATACCTCCTCAATATCCTGAAAACGAGGCAACTCTTTTTCACATGTAACCTGTCAAAAAAACAGTACACGCTCCTTGGCAGGTTATTCAATTTGCGAACCTTAACATCGGAATTTTTTCCTTCGCCCATCAAGACATAGTGGAAGATAGACCTTTCCCTCTCCTTTCTCTCGAGGAGGCTAAAGAGGTACTGAGCTTCTGCAATTAAAGAGAACAAGTTGCGCTGTTAGGTTAGCTATTATACTTGGCAATTATAACAGTCTGCAAGTAGACTTAACTTTTCTAGGCGGGGCAAGTGATCTTTCTAAGAACCCTCAGTGACTAAAGACTAATTGCCTTTCCTATCTTACCCTAGCTCTTTTTGAAGACTCTATCTTCTACCCTCCTGAGAAAGTAACATTCACAAATTTCTCTCCACTCTGAAGCTACAACCGATACAAACTGACAACATTCATGCGTTTTTGAACACTGCTCTTCAATCAGTAGCGCTACTGCGTAAGCGGTGTGAAACATCAGATCGGTTGAAGCGCAGTAGGGTCCGACCCTGAGTCTGCAACCGCCGTAACTACTAACGCCTCTGGTATTGCCGATGGGCATTTTCCCCTTGTACATGTTGGAGAGCAGGTTGATGTAGTCGGACCGAGTGGCGAGGTTGGTATTGCTATAGCGGGTATTGTATGTAGCGCGCGTACCTGACGCGCCTGAAATTGGAGAATGTCTTCCGGAAGTGATGTTCGTGATGGCGTTGATCACGTCCGGGTGCCCGTCTGCACTGCTCGTGTTCGCATGGACTAAAAGAGCCTCGGCGTGTTGCATAGGCGTATTCAATTTATACTCCATGGCATCTTCCTTGATGCTGTCCAGCACAGTCATGTTCGACTCTTCGATGATACCGTTCTCCACGTCTCGTTCTATCTGGTAGCGTGCCCATACAGCATCACCGAACCTCTGATGGCTGATAGAGTCAAAGTATGAGCTAGCCCAGGGCTCGACCAACGGCAACATAGTGGTATTGTAGAGTGCGTCGTTTAAGAGAATATCCAAGAATAGCCGCTCCACGGGCTCTGTGTAATTTGCAAGTGCAGCAGCAAAGTTCAAGCTCATGATAAATATGAGCGACGAAAATTGATTGGCCATGTTGAAAAGATGAATTGGCAGGGAACTGGAAGTCACAATTCTGTATTATAGAAACAACAAGGCTCCTGTAATACCTCTTTATACATCAAATCTGGGGCTTTCCATCAGGCATGCAGGCAGCCTGGCCGGCGCGACCGCCTTTTGAAATTGACGGCCGTACATGTAATATACAGGTACTTTGAAAACGATCCAATTCAGTGACCTGGTTCTATATGCTGAGAAAGTTCCACTGATGAGCAGGGGATGTATGTGAATGGCATGGAACAGCATGCTGGGCGATAGCGGTTAATACTCAAAAGATGGCTCATGCGATTAGCGGGAAGCAGGGTGCTGCAGAAGGTGATTGTCCAACAGAGTTTGCATGCATCTCAAATCACTTGATATGCGGCTAACATCGAGGGAAACCGGTTAACTAACAAGGGGATGCGTGTGAATAAAAGGAGATGATGGTACCGAGAACGGAGTAGCTTACACTCGCGTGGTGGATCAACAGTGAGTGTAGTGCACGTCAGTGTCAGGTGGTCATATTGTGAGGAAAAATAACCTACAGAGAACCAACAGAGAACCAACAAGATTTACAAAAATGGCAGGAGGTCAATGCACAAGATGGCATGAGGCTGGCTGAGGACGGGCTAGAGCCAAACAAGTACCAACTGTTAGCGATAACCTCGTATCAGCGATGAGCAGAGGTTGATGATTCTAGGTCCAGGAGAGTTCGACAAAGTCCCTAGTCGGAAATTTCTAGTTGAGGGTTCGCAATTGAGATTCTGGTCGGAATCGAAGGCCAGGAGCCTGCCTGCTTGCTTGCTGAAATCAATACGAGGTTTTACAAGCTGGATGTCCCGATGGAGAAGAGCCATAGCCGAACTGAGAAACGCCCGCCCAGAAGTGGATCTAGGAAATGAAGGGCACGACTCAGGTTGTTTCGTACGATCTTCTCGGTTGGGTTGGATCAGGCAAGGAGGCTGTCAACACGGATTCCTCGATAATCATTCTAGTTCTGATTCTGAACAGGCAGTTCACTCTAAACTACAAGTTGCTCTTTGACTGGTTGTGTCCAGTAGCTTCTCCACCTTCTCCACCATCATCCTCTTCATCCTCTTCATCTACGGCTTCGACGGGCTCTGCGTTATCGGCTTGAAAGATAATGTCTATCACTTCCGGGTGCCCGTCCGTGCTGCTCGTTCTCGCGTAGAATTGCAGAGCCTTTGCATACCATTCCGGATCATTAGTCTTGTATCCAATTGCATCTTCCTTGATGCTCTCCAACACTGTGATCTTCGGATTCGGCGGTTGATAAATGATACCATTTTCCACGCCCCCCTCCATATGGTAGCGCGCCCACACGGCGTCACCGAATCTTTGCTCGCGAACGGCGTCGACGTACATAGTTGCCCAGGGCTCGACCACTGGCCATCTTTTATTGATCACGTCATACAAAGAAATGTCAAGGAATAGATGCTCGACAAGGGGTGTGAAGCTTGGAACATTCATGGCCGCACCACTGTATTTGCTCAGAGTCGAGAACCGATAAACATGAGTAGAATCGGGGACAAGTGTAACATACGTGTTTTGCTGTGAGGACACACGAATGATAGGTGGAGTTGCACAGGAATGGCAAATAAGGCTGAGGCAGAGAGACGATGGAGGCTGGAGAGACAGAAAAAAAGTGCAAGGAGGGGGGAGGCAAAGTCGTAGTTTTTATACTGAGACAAGAGAGCGGGATTAGGCATCAACCTAGGACTGGCGAACCAGTTTTGAAGCGTGTGTGTGGGGGGTACTGGCCTCGGTATACGACTGTTCTGCCAACAGTCAACGTCCATGCGTGAAAGCATTCCCTGGCCCCCTTGAGCGGCAAACTCGGCAATTGTCAAAGACCAATCGATATGAAGCGAGAAAGGGAAAACACTTCCAGGGCCTAAAGAGTAAAATATCAAATTACTCACAGACGAACCTCAAAGAGCTCCAAATTCCATTTCCGTTCCTAGAGCTGAGCTCCTGCCGCCTTAAGCTGAGTTATGGCTGAGCAATGAGGGGATTAGACTGAGGTGGGCTGAGGCGGGCCGAAAAGGGCTGAGCTTGAGACTGAGCTCTTACCGGAGAATTCTAATATGAGGTAGATGTTCTCTTCTTGACTATGGAATTGAATCAAACGTTCTTATGAGGGCCCAGCTGAAATGCCAGGCTGAAGCCATTGCGGAAAATAGTTTCGGCTTCAGATCCAACTCTGGAGGGCTGCTGACGCCAGACGATATGGACGATGGCCCTAACTCTGACTAGACGTTAATGCCTGACAAAACCCTTGAGAAAGCCCTGTTATTTGCAGTCCGGGGTCTATAAGACCGTGGTCCGTCATGTGGGCGACGCTAAGACCCTGCCGTTCATTCACACGATGCTGGTATTCTTGGACCATATGACGCGGTACCCGGGCTCTATAGAGCACTTGGAAGACGGAGTTGAGATCATTGTATTGCTGTTGCCATGGCGAAAGATTAGGGGCGTCTCGCCTTCGTCTCCTGCGTTGATAGGGGTTCCGTCTATCTACAATGGAACAATGCGTAGATGGCCGCCTTGGAATTTTCTATCTAGGTCTCTGGTGACTGATCCGGCGTTAGTGGCGATGGGTATACATGGCTGTTAAGTTCTTGGAGAGCCTCACTTGTGAGCATTATCGTGGAATTGTGGTGGTAGAATCGCATGCTTGTCATCGGTCGTGATGGAGAAAAGTGGCCGGGGGACTCTTGCAAGCCCCACCTTTGTGGTTGCGGCTCTTATTAAGCTTACGGATGGTACTCTGTTTCAGCAAGCGCAACTATGGACGGGACTATTAATAGTATGCTGTCCCCAGAGGTTTCCGGCAGATCCACACAATCTGAAATCCGGTGTCTTTGACGACTCTTACCAGCGAAAGGGCTGCCGATTAACTCTGGACTTGCCGGCCCCACTCGGCTACGGCCTCGGTCTCCGCCCCGTTGAGAGCTCTTCGGTAAATTCCCCAGTCCATTCATACGTAAATGAGGATGGTGACGGACATGTTGCGAGACCTTGACTAGACGGAAGTAGAGTGAAAAACACCTTGTTTTCTCGCCTCTAAGTACACGATCTCTAGCAGCCATTGTAAATACATTTTCAACAAGCGCCGTCCAGCTTCCTGCACCCGCCAGGGAGAGCACTATTCTGAAGACATGGCTCACAAATCATCCACTAGACCACCTTTTACCTCTAGCGTGAGGGATCATAGTAGACATCGCGAACTGGTCTCTATGTCGGGACTGTTGGCAGATTTCCCTGGCCAGAGACGGCGGGGCGTTGATACTGGCGCAATCCCGAATTGACGGATATGCTATTGGGAATGTGATGAAGAGGGAGCAAAGTAAAAGGGCCCGGAATGTGCTTACAAATGAGATTATCCGGAATCCAACTTCATTATCCATGTTTTCTTACAGTCTTATTTCTGATAGTTGTATTTCCCAAGCCATACTTACTTTCTTTCCATCAGCACTTAGTCACACACAACGGTCGAAACCAACCTACGCTCCAAACACAACAATCGAAACCACCCCATACTCCACCCTCGAACACCACGACCAGACAGCTCCGCTGCTTTCCGAAACCCCCCCATCGGTAGCCGGGCATGCCAATCGCAATTCCGCTTCCCGCGCGCGCTTCCCGTCGGTGCCCATGACGTGACGCCGTTCCGGACGGGTGATTGCTAAGCAAAGCAGAGCTCCTCTTGCGAATTTACCCCGCCATCATGGAAACCCTCCCACCCCACTTCCGAAGGGAGCTCTGATGATGGGAATCGTCGTCACGGCACTCCGGATATACGCGCCGACTGCTTCCGAAGTCGCACCCAGGGCTAGATCGCTTGTTTCCCTTGACGGGCTTGAGTTTTGTGTCTTGCAATTGACTGCCCCGGAAAAATAAAAAGGTGCATATATGGCCCTGCCGCTTGTTCTACCGGTCCGCCGCTCACTTCCACTTCTTAAGCTCGCCAGATCCCCAGCGCTCGCCCGTTCATTCCTCCCGCACCACCACGTCACCGGCTACTACGCGCATCACATCGCTCCGCTGTCCACCATGGCTCCCGTCCCCTCCACCATGAAGGCCGTACAGATCTCGCAGAACGGCGGGGTCGAGGTCCTCGAGTACAAGGACATCCCCGCCCCGACCGTCGGCGAAGGCCAGATTCTCGTCCGCAACCATTACGCCGGCCTCAACTACATCGACACCTACTTCCGCTCCGGCCTCTACAAGGTGCCGCAGTTCCCGCAGACGCTGGGCCGCGAGGGCGCCGGTGAGGTCGTCGCCGTCGACTCGTCCGTATCCAGCATCCCCGTCGGCGCGCGCGTCGTTTTCATGGGCAGCTACGGCACCTACGCCGAGTACAGCGCCGTCGCCGCCTCCGACGCCATCATCATCCCCGACTCAGTCTCCACCGACAAGGCCGCCGCCGCGTACCTGCAGGGCCTTACTGCCTGGACCTTCGTCCGCGAGGCGGGCGAGGTCAAGGCTGGCCAGTGGGCGCTCGTCCACGCTGCGGCTGGCGGTGTTGGCGGCCTGCTCGTGCAGATGCTGCGGGCTGTGGGAGCCAAGACCATCGGCACGGCGAGCTCGGAGGAGAAGTGCGCATTGGCACGCAAGAATGGCGCCGAGTGGACCATCCTCTCCTCCGACGATGTGGTTGCCAAGGTGAAGGAGATCACCGAAGGCCATGGTGTGGACGTCATCTTTGATGGCGTGGGCAAGAGCACCTTTGACGCCGATATCGAGATGATTGCTCGCAAGGGCCAGATCGTATCCTTTGGAAACGCTGTAAGCTCTCACACAAACCATTCTACTCAGCTGCAAGATTTGCTAACGAATCGTAGTCCGGCGCCGTGCCTCCCGTCAACATTCTCCGCCTCACCCCAAAGTGCAACAAGCTGATGCGACCTACCGTGGGTGGATATCTTGCCGACCGGGCCAGCCTAGAAAAGTACAGCAACGAGCTCTTCGAAATGGTCGCTTCCGGAAAGCTGGACATTCTGATCCACGACGTGTACCCCCTGAAGGAGGTGGCAAGGGCACACCAGGACATTGAGAGCAGAAAGACGAAGGGCAAGTTGCTCATAAAATTGTAATTAGTGTGAACTTCATTTCTTTTCGCTACAAGTCTAAATGCCATGGATTTTTTAATCACTGTCCAAAACATCTACGTTTATAGCTCCATCTAAATCCAAGAGGCGACGGGGTTAGTTATATCTGAACTAAGCCTTTGTGGCCTTGACGGCATCCAGGAGAGCCTTGGGAGGCTCCTGTCGGTAGCCCTGTGGGTTGTTTTCGACCCAGTGCCACAGGTCCTTGCAGGCCTCCTCCATAGTGAGCTCCGTCTTCCAGTCCAGCTCCTTGTTGGCAAGTGCGGGGTTGGCGGTGAGGTCCAGGACATCGCCGTCTCGTCGGGGCTTGACCTCGTAGGGGAGGTCACGGCCAACAACGGCACTGAAGGCCTTGATGATGTCGAAAACAGTGCTGCCGCGGCCGGAGCCCAAGTTCCAGGCCTTGACGCCAGGGTTGTGCTCGCGGAGGTAGTTGAGGGCGACCAGGTGACCGCGGGCCAGGTCCAAGACGTGGATGTAGTCTCGAATGGCGGTACCGTCCTTGGAGGCGTAGTCTGGAGGAAGTTAGTCAAGACCCGGGGCTATGAACCTGCGAGGTCAAACTCACCATCACCAAAGACCAGGAGCTTCTCCCTGTCACCAGTGGCAACCTTGCCCAGAAGGGGCAGCAGGTTGAAGGGAACTCCCTGGGGGTCCTCGCCCATGAGACCACTGGGGTGGGCACCGCAGGGGTTGAAGTATCGGAGGAGAGCGCCGTTCCACTCCTTGAAAGGCTTGCCGGCCTTCTCGAGGTTGTTGCGCTGGGCATTGATGAAGTCGGTGATGACGGCCTCGATGGTGGACTTGGTGCGGCCGTAGGGGTTGGTAGGGCCGATGGGGCAGTGCTCGGGGATGGGGATCATGTTGGGGAAGCGGGTGGCATCGCCGTAGACGGTGGCGGAGGAGGAGAAGACGATGTTGTGGACGTTGTTCTTCTGCATGGCGCGCAGGAGGGAGATGCTGCCGCCGACATTGACGCGGTAGTACTCGAGGGGTTGCTCGGAAGACTCGCCGACAGCCTAGAGTTACAACACAGCAGTTAGTCCCTGGATTGACCAGAAGAGGCCCGGATTTGGGGCAGACTTGCCTTGAGGGCAGCAAAGTGAATGACACTGTCGATGGCAGGGTGCTTGGCAAAGACTTCGTTGAGGCCAGCCTCGTCCGTCACGTCGACCTTGTAGAAGATGGGACGGCGACCGCAGAGCAGCTCAATGCGGTCGAGGGCGACCTCGGAGGAGTTGTAGAGGCTGTCGACGATGACGACATCGTATCCGTGTTCGAGGAGGGCGAGGGAGGTGAAGGAGCCAATGTAGCCAGTGCCACTGCGAGGTGAGAGACACTCACGGTCAGCAAAAGAGGTTCGTTCGTCTGCGCAAGTTGAAATGGCGGGCGGGCTTCAGCTGCGTTCAAGGTGGGGGAGCGAGCGGAGGGCAGACGACAGCAGAAAGGGCAAGACAAAGAATGCGGTTCTTTGTTTGCAAAGCCAGGCAGACTTTGTGACGTACCCAGTGATCAGGACGGTTCCAACAGCCATTGTGAAGTTCTTTGTTCTTGGAGGAGAAAAAGTTTGTGGTGAGGAGAGGATGAAGGTTGGTGTAGTTGTAACAGTTGCGCGCAGTGCGGGGGGTCTTTGAATGGAGGTGAGCAAGGGCGTGCGACAGGTGGAGTGGTTTGTAGTGGGGGAGAGAGGGGCGACATGAGTGGCCAGGGAGCCAAGGGCGCAGTTCGTAAGAGACGTACGAGGACCTGTAGGGAATAGAGTGGAGGGGTGAGGGGATTTCACAGGCCTGGAGCCGCCAAAGCGCCGTTGCTAATAAGGGACACGAGGGGGGCGCTTTGTTTTCGCTTTGATTAGCTCTTACTCTATCTGACATGTGCCTTGACCGTTGGTATTTTGGCACTTTGGGCTTAAGCTGAATGATAGTTAGATTAACTAAAACGGTGGCGATCTTTTTGGTGTCACTCTCCGGTGTCGTCTCGCGCATTCCTGTCCATTCCTGGGGAGCCCCACCACAGACAATGGATCCGGAATCCACCACGATAGCTCCATGTCGCTCCCACTCCAAGGTTGTTCTCCCCTGTGATTTCGGAAATTTGTAAGACTCGACAACATGGTCCACGTATGTAGCAAGTTGATCTCGGCAGATTATCACCCTGAGCAGGCTTTCTTCGGCTGCGGTGCCAAGTTCACCTCCTCTTGCAAACCTCCGAAACGGACCCCTATACCGGAGGTTTGGGCCGTTGTTCCAGTCACCGGGGCGTGAGTCATCGCGGGTTGAAGCTGTCATTCTCATGGAGTGACGTAGCTCGTCCGACTCACAATCGCGTCCACGCAGTCTCAAAAGAACCGTTGGCTTGGGTGGAGCCCCATTATTCGACGGCCCGGACATAGTGCCAAGCTCAGCAGCTGCTGGATCGTGTTTGGTGAAAGAGTCTAAGTTGATCAAGTTACTCGGCAAGTTATTCGGAAAGCTGTTCGGTAAGTTGTTCGGCGAGATATTCGGCATTGTGGTCACGTAAACTAGGACCTGGTCTCAGCGAGCTTTAAAGTGTTCAGCAGAACTCTCAATCTAGCTATTGAGCACTGCGTTTAGGTACTAGGTATAATCTTAAGCACTCTTGCCCCTATGGCCTAAGACCCTAGACACCATTGGGTATACACTTGGGCATAGGCTTAACGTGTATAAACTTCACTTACCAGGTAAGAGAATTATACGTAAGGCGATATGACGAAAGAGGGGGCTGTGCAGAGTGATGCTCGTGTTCTTTATAGGCATCGGCGTTGAATTTAGATTTGGAGTCAGTTGTGGCGTTATTGCCTGGACATGAAGGTGGAGGGAACGTAAACGGGGAGGCTAACATGCTTCCGTTAGTGTGCGCTGGTCTCCCCCGTAAGTTCCTGAGTCAAATTCAGCTGTTAATAGCATCTGGGGTTAAGACATGGTTTTTAATATAACGCGTGGTGTAATTACCTAGATATATATAGAAGCTGATCGCCGCATGAGGTTGGTCTCGTCTGAAGGGAGGTCTAACAGAACTTCTCATCAGACTTTCTCTTACCCACTATGTCAAGTTGCCCCCCCATCCTTTCTCTCTGGTCTCTATCCAGGCAACCACCCCGGCTGGTGACCTCACATCCACGTGTAGCAGTGATATCAACACCACACATGCACCTCAAACCTTTCCCACTATGAAAACCATGGTTGTAAACAAACGGCAAACCGATCTTAGAAAGGTAAAGCAATGGTCCACGGACTCAAGGTACATGCTAGCTCCTTCCTGCTCTCTTCTCTTCCGAGACCACTTGTCCCATGACTTGATCCTGTCCCTCTGCTCAGAACAATCATCTTCCCCCTTTCAACATTTAATTGTTCAATCCTGGACAATGTTTTTGTCCTCTTTTGCCTTTTCAAAACTCGCCGGTGTACATCAGAGTCATCCCGCTTTCATCACTTGAATTCAAATCATCCGTGGAGCGGCGGTCTTCTGGGTTACGGAAGACCTCGACAAACGACCTAAGCATGACCATGAGAAAGGATTCCTGACCTTTGAGCCTGATCACTTCAATGCGAACCAAGGGACTATAAAATTTTGCTGCCTTTGAGATAATGAATTTGAACTTCAATCTTTCCATTTGGCAGCTACATCTTAAGTAACAGAAACCGTCTCATTTCGGCGGTAGGCTGACGAAAATCATGGATCAGCGCCGCGGTCACGGGGGTTCTCATCAAGGAAGTAGTTATTGGGTATAGGCACATGCAGGCTAAAAGTACCGAATCAATTGACGCTTGATGAATGCTGCAGCTTGAGCAGTATGGCTGGTTGAGATTGGGTGTGTCCCTCACCGAAAGCACAGAAAACGCCAGGCCACGTGATCACGCCCAGCCTCTTGATTTGCGCCGCCTAATCCTCGGCGCGCTTCGCGTCTCGCAGCCGCCATCACCAAAACATTCACACCAGCATCGCCCAAGATATCGCCAGAAACGGAATTCCTTTACGAAACCCCCCGGTCATTGACATTTCACCAAGGAGCCCCGAGTCCTTGATCTTCGCGCCGCTGTTCTGGCTTGGGTCGCGCATCATCCCCGTCTTGGTCCCAGCTTCGTCACGCACTGGATTCACGGAGCTCACCGTCCGCCATCATCAGCCACCACCAACATGCGCTTTGTCTGCGTGCACGCGCGCCTCGACTTTTAGCTTTCGCCGCATCTCAAGGAAGAACCGGCGCACTGAGATATCGCCTTTGTTCGCCATTTTTGGGATGAGACGGATCATTCTCTGAGCTGTTCTCCACCTATTGTCTCTGTTATTCTCGCGCCTCGGATGCGACGTCTCCAAAGTCTTTGACAACTGCTCATCCCCTTGCTTGCGCGATCCCTTTGGGGGGATGGTCACGGCCGTCCTTTCATGACACAAAAGCGCTTATTTCCTTTCATTCCTCCCTCCATCCACATCCTCGAGTTCACTGTTCAATCCGACTCTCACTCTCTCACTCCATCATACTCATTTCATTCTCATCTTCACAATGCCACCAAAATCTGTGCGACGGAGTTCGCGGCTGGGAAGCCGAGAACCAAGCCGAGAACCAGAACCAGCAGCTCCTCGCGACAGCCCAGTCACCTTTGCGAGACCGCACCTTCCGCCTTTGCGTGGTACGCCGAGCTCCCGCAGGCAATATACCTATGGCTCCGGCGTTGAACCGCCAGCGCGATCTGCCAGCCACCTTCAGCGGATGGATATCGGCAATGCTGTAAATCTAGCGCTGCAAGGAAATGACGAGGATGACGTGTTTGTACGGCCGGGGAGACCACAACGTGCCACTACTACTCAAGACCCTGAAGAGGATGAGCTGGCGCAACCCTCCAGGCAACCGAGGGCCCCTGGGCGGGTTTCTTCAAGACGAGGTGAGTCTCATCGCCAGAAGCACTATTGCCACCCCTAACACCCAGCAGGCGCCGCAAGCACTCCAAAACCTCCTACGCCGATTGCATCGGGGAGTGCCGCCGCAAGTAATCCAAGGCCTCTTGTGCCGATTGTACCGGGCAGTGACGCCGACAGCGTGCGCAGCTTTAACATGGAGAGTGACTATTATGGAGATGCGACGATAGAATCTACCCCTGGAGGCACTCCAATGCCTAAAGGCCGCCAAGCTGCTCTACAACAAGGGCGACCAAACCTTCAAAGGACAACTCAAGGCCAGGCTCCTGAGGGTTCATCCGACCAGGCATCCAGCGAGACATACGCCCAGGCTCGTTCCGCAGCAGTTGCCAGAAGTAGACTGGCCCGGCCCGGCGTGGAGCGGGCGGAGAAGACCCAACCCGAACCAAAGCAACCCCAAGATGAGCAAGACCCAGAGGAGGATCCTGGCGAGAGCGAAAATTCAGACGAGCTCGCGTACAGGAATTCTTCCCGGGGACACGGCCGCAAAGCCAATACCCCAGCCCCTAGTCGGATGCGTCAGGTCAGCACCAGGCAACTGAGGTTTCGAAAGCCGGGATCGGCCCAAGAACCAGAAGCTGGAGAAGACCTAGAGCAAGGAGGCCAGGATGATCGACCGAGGGTGAATAGACCCACAACGCAAACGGCCGAAGGCCTCTTGAATAAGACATCGAAGGAGCCCCAACCGACGGCGGACCAACGCCCAGAAGCTGCCGAAGGTTCGAGGGCAGCTTTGCGCATCAAGAGTGGAGGCGGCCGAGGCCTGTTTGCACGAGCAGACGAGCTCAACAGGAAGAAAACCTCTTTCAACACCAACACATATCCAGCGGACCCGTGGGAACGGGATGCCGCGATCCAGCGCGATATCTTGGAAGCCGAAGAGCGGGTTGCTAGAGAGCGGGAGGCAACGAATATACGCGAAGCGAGGCGTCGACGGTGGGCTTGGTTCATGTCTCTGTGGCCGCTGGATTGGCTTGCCAGGCTCTTCAGGATTCGCCCACAGACGGAGAACGAAGACGAAGAAGAAGAAGAAGACGACGGCACGACTGGCCCCACTGAATGGTGGCGTTTACTTGACCCGAGGACATACCTCCAGACCTTTCTCTGGTTCATTAACACGACTATGGATCAAATAATCAATGTGATAGGCAGAGTGTCTAGCATAAACGTCCGCGGCCGCATCCCAAGGCCGGGACAGAACTTCGGAATGGTCGTCGCTGGCATTTTTGCCTTCATTGTCATGTCTCTTATCGGACCTACTATCATTGAGATGCTGAGGACAATGAGTATCCCAGATGTTGGATCATTACCAAGCACAGATGGCATCCACTTGCCCAGCATCGGCGGCATCGCCGGAAAGATTGGTGGTTTCATTCCCTCATTATCATGGTGGCCACGGAGGTCCAGGGGCGATTTCGACGACCTCTTCGACTCAATAGGACCGGACGACAATGCGAATGACTTTGTCAACAAGTTGTGGGAACATTACGAAAAGAGTGTTGGCTCGGTCAAGAAAGATGTCAGGCTCCACCAAGCGTCTCTCCAGAAGCTGGAGATCGTGGTGCCCAAGATTGTCAGGATGGAGCTCAAGAATGGGAAGCCCGTTGTCACGCAGGAGTTCTGGCATGCGTTGCGAGACCTCATCCACGGAGACGGCAGCTTCGTGACCGTGGAGAAGAAGGACGGCGCCTACGAGTTTACGTCGGAGGAGCAGTGGCAGGCCATCCGGGCCCGTCTCAACAAGGACCCGACCTACGCGTCAAAGTTGAACGCGACCGTTGCCGGCATCGAAAACCGCCTTGATGCTAAGATGTCTGGGGTCTGGGATGCCTGGGTCAAGAACAACGAGGACAAGATTGCCGAGCTCATCGGCCCGGCCCTGGATAAGATCCAATCTGCCGGCTCGGGGCGTGAATTCGACGAACGACTCAAGAAGATCGTCAAGGACCAGCTCCAGGGCGGCGACCTTCAGGACGTCATCGTCACACGGCAAGAGTTCCTGCGCCATGTCCAGAACGAGTTCGCGACCCATCGCGCCGAGATCCGCGCCGAGATGCAGGCGCTCCAGCCACAGCTCGAAGAGCTCCGCGAGGAGATGCGAGCGGCGACCAGGAACCAGCCGCAGGGGATGACCAAGGACGAAGTAGCCGCAATGGTCAAGTCTCTCGTGCTCAAGGCCGTCGGCGACCTGAACCTCGAGGCCATGGCCAAGGGCAAGATCCACTTCCACTGGGCGGCGGAGCTCAAGAACCAGATCAACTACTTCGGCATCGGCGCCGGCGCCACCATCGACGGCAAGCGGACGTCGACCACGTACGACCCCATGGACCAGGGCACCGTCGCCCCGGATGCCTTCATCCGCGGCATCCGCGGCGTCGAGCCGTACCCACCCATCGCCGCCCTCAGCCCCTGGGAGGACGAGGGCGACTGCTGGTGCGCCGCCCGCTCCGTCAACCACCGCGGCAACCCGCACGGCGCCACGCTGTCCGTCCAGCTCGGCCACCGCATCGTCCCGCAGCACATCGTCGTCGAGCACGTCCTCCCCGGCGCCACCAACGACCCGGCCGCGCGCCCGCGTCACATCGAGGTGTACGCCCACTTCGAGGACCATGTCGTGCGCGAGCGCGTCCGCGACTTCGCCGCCACCCACCTGCCCGACGCCGCCCACGACCGCGACTTCCAGGCGCCCGACTACGGCGAGGCCTTTGTCAAGATCGCCCAGTTCGTCTACGAGGGCGCCGAGCTGCACGACGGCGTCTACGTCCACCGCCTGCACAGCGACCTCGCCGCCCTGGACGCCGCCACGGACCAGGTCGTCGTGCGCGCCGTGAGCAATTACGGCGCCGACACCCACACGTGCTTCTACCGCGTGAGATTATTCGGGCAGCCGTAGACGGGTCATCTGGTTAACGGGGGGCGATGACATGTGACGAGGCTGTCCTGTTGGTGTTGGCGGGAGGGCGAGATATTACCTGTCACGACGCTTGATTATGCCCTGTTTGTGTCTTTTACGAAACGTACCGATTTGCATGGTATTTGTGGGAAGCGCGGAGCTCGGGGGTTTTTGGGATTGATAGTTTTATGTCACTGCATCCATGTATATGTGTCTGTTGGATACTGTGACTGCCACAGCAAACAAAGGACTTCAAGCGTGCCAGTGATGAATCGTGAGAAAAGCAACCTTGTGAATTCCGGCCTCCGTCTTTTTTGTCTAATCCTACGCACAAGGCCACAACAAAGGGTATCGCACCTAGCCAGTCCACTCGCCCCCTTAATCCAAGAGCCCCGTGGCGAGCGCCTCCAGATCCTCCAGCGTCTCGGGCTCCTGGTCCATCTCGATGACCTTGCCCTTGCCCTTCTTGGCCTTCTTGGCCTTCCTCTCCTCGTCCGAGTCGTCCTCGAACCACTTCTTGGCGCGCTTCCGCGGCGGCTCGGGCTCCGAGTCGGAGCCGGAGCCCTGTCCGGCCATGGGCAGGGAACGCAGGAACTCGAGCGGGTCCTGGTTGTCGTTGTCGTCGTCGTCGTCGTTGTCGACGGTCTGCAACATGGGCGCCGCGTCCGGGTCGATGCCCGCAAGCTCCATGGCTTCGCGGGCCTTGCGCTTGTCCCGCTTGTCGCGCTTCTTCTGCTTGGCGAGCTGCTTGTCGTCGACGTCGGCGTCGCGCACGCGGGTGGCCTCGTCCTCGACGAACTTGCGGCGCTGTTCCTCGGCAGGGCCTTCTTGGTGGAAGTCGTCCTCGTCCTGGAGCTCGTAGACTTCGTGGGCGTTGCCATCGTCGTCGTATACCAGCTTTGTGGGGTTGCCCTTGAACTTGAGCATCTTCTTCTTCGACTTGAGTGCCTTTTCTCGTCGTTTTGAGTCGACAATGTAGGGCTGGTCTCCTCCCATCCCGTTGATTATCTTGGCTGAGCTCTCGAATGCGTTCTTGGACTCCTCGTCGAGGTCGTCGTCGTTGAGACGCCTCTTTACCGACAAGAAATCCTCCTCGTCCTCACCGTCGCCATCTTTCTTCTCGTCGTCATCGCCTATAACCAGTTTCGTGTAGTGACTTGACAAGACATCCTGGTTGGTGCGCTCAAACATACGGTCGTACTTTGTTCGCACCTCGTTCTTCTTAGTCCTCTTGGGCCCGTCGAGATCCATATCCGATTCGGAGCCGCTGGACATGCCCGCGCGGGGGGCGTTCTTGATGCGCTTGATATCTTCTCCCTTCTGAAACTTGATGTGCGGTGTTCCGGGTAGACCAAGGCTAGCTGCGAAGCCATCGAGATCGAGTTTGTTGAACTTGAAGACTTGCTTGTCTCTTTGGAGGTGAATCGATCGTGTGTAACTGATGAATGCCTTTTGTCCGAGATACTTCAGATCAGGGTTCTGGAAGCACATGCTTTGTAGCTGGTCCTTGATCGACTTCTTCTTCTTTTCCTTGACATTGACTTTTTGAATAGGAATTTTCTTTTGCTCCAGACGTTTGAGCATTCCTGCCTCTTCATTGGGATCCAAGAAGATGACGGCTCGACCGTTGCTCTCAAATCGGGCTGTTCGGCCAACGCGGTGAATGTACGTGTCGGCGTCTTCGGGGCAATCGGCTTGGATGACCCAATCGACGGCAGGAAAATCAATGCCTCGGGCAACGACGTCGGTTGCGAACAAGCACGACTGCTTGGCAGCCGTGAATCTCGAGGTGATCTCCAGTCGGGCTAATTGTTTTTGCCGGCCGTGAAGATGGAGTAGAGGAATACCGGGCTGGAGGTGTCGGAAGCTCTCATACACAAATCGGACCTGCTTGCCGGAACTGAGGAATACGATGATCTTGCTCTTCAGGTTTGCCTTGATGAAGCCGTAGAGAGTGTCGAGCTTCTCGGTCAAGGGTGTGACGATGTAGTGCTGCTGCAGGTTCGTCGGGGTCGCGGAGATAGCAGCTTCGTGGACCGAGACGTATTCGGGGTCCCTAAGGCTCAAACGTGCTAGGTCGGATACCTTTCTGCTCTGGGTGGCACTGAACATGAGCGTTTGTCGGGTCTTTGGTAGGTGCTCGACCAAGGCGTCGACTGATGACTGGAAACCCATGTCCATGATGCGATCTGCCTCGTCCAGGACCAGGATTTGCAAGTTGTTGGCATCGAAACCCGCCGTCTGGTCTAGATGCTGCAGCATTCTACCAGGAGTGCAGACCAAAATGTTCATTCGGTCGAGTCGCTCGGCTTCCTCCTTCAAGCTCTTACCGCCAATAATCAAGCCAGCCGAGAAGGCATGGTGACGACCGATCTTGCGCAAAACCTCGAAGATTTGGACGGCCAACTCGCGAGTCGGGGAGATGACGAGGGCGCCGAGCCCGTCGAACTCGGTCCATTGTGATCGGTAGAGCTTCTCGAGCACAGGAACCAAGAAGGCGAGTGTCTTTCCGCTGCCCGTTTTGGCGGCTCCGAGGATGTCGTTTCCCTTCAGCGCGAGCGGGATGGCGCCGGCCTGGACATCGGTGAGGGTCTGGAAATGCGAAGCCTCGAGTCCGGAGGCGGTCGGGACGGAGAGGGGGAGTTCGGAGAAGCTTTTGATTTCGGTGGACTTGGGATCCTGCGCAGAATTAGTGAGCAACGAGGCTCATCGAAGGCATTGCCCGGATGCAACGACGCAGCGACACCCCACCAAGACTTACCAGGTCGTTGACGCGCTCCTCGAGCTTCTGGAGGTCTTCCTGCTCCCTCTTGCGCTTCTGCTGGCGCTGGTCGGTGCGGTTGTTCTTCTGCGGCTTGGGCTGGCGCCCGCCGTGTCGTGCGTTGGGGGCCATTCGTCCAGCGTTGAAGAAAGTGTACTCGTAAAAGAATGGAATGGTTGGCTTGCGATGGTCTCTTTGGTGTCGCTGGAAATTTTTTGGAGGGAGCGGCGATCTTGGACGCCGATGGCCGACGCCCCCACATTTAACTGTACATGTGGGGCGTCCATTTTACCATTTTACAGGCATTGAGGCAGTAACTAGAAGCGCCTGGGCCATCACTGCAATCGAAGCTGTCCATGAGAAGCGTGCAA
This sequence comes from Neonectria neomacrospora, assembly GCA_013756995.1. Lineage (NCBI taxonomy): Eukaryota > Fungi > Ascomycota > Sordariomycetes > Hypocreales > Nectriaceae > Neonectria > Neonectria neomacrospora. The sequence continues at coordinate 48,509 of JABSTB010000276.1, forward strand.
GCTTGAGGCTTCGTTGTCTGCAATATATTTGTAAAAATTAACCAGTCACTGTAGGGCGAGTAGATCGATATAATGGTCAGAAATACTCAAGGTATTCTATTCTACGCCGTTGGGTAAGACACATCTGTATTGGACAAGGCACGTGCGATGGCAGAGAGTAGTGGCATATCTACGGCACTATAAGTACGCACATGTATTAATCGTGGACTTAATGTCCCATGGCAATAGGCTCGGGAAATCCTCTTCAACCTCCACGATTTCATGCAAGATAAACTGCAAGGAGCCCAATTTCACGACCGTCTTGGACTAGGCTGCTCGAGCTCGAGGCGTTCAGGACTGGAGTCGAGGCTTAGACACACACGAAACTCGAATCTGCCCGGGCTAGCGATTAGGCAGGCACTTCAGCTGCAGCATATGCACCCTCAACACACCCACAGCTCAAAAGACAACTGGCTCAATACAGGGTTGCAAGTTGCCGTGGGATAATGTAGTTGGTCTGCTGTCTATTGCCGCATGAAGACGAGGCAGTCAGCTGTCTCCCCGTTACACATAAAATGCCCACCAGCCCGATTTTGACCCCAAGATAGTTATGAAGGTTCTCGTTACTGCACTGAGCAACTCCATTGTACCTATCGACAGCGGACACCATGGCTTACAACTACAATCGTTACCGCTCCGTGCCGACAATCGCACCTCCACAGTGGCTGGACCGCCTGGGCAAAGTGTCCGCCTCAATGACCGTCATCGCCGCCATTTGTGACATGGTGGAACTTTGTTTTATCCTCACGGCCATGTCGGGCGGAAAGGACAAGAGCGACAAGAACACAGGCAGAATTAGCTATCCAGCCTCGGCTCGGGCGATCCTGGGAATCCAAATAACCATGGTACGAATGCTTCCCCACGCTCAGATAAGGTAGCTTGAACAATCGCTCAATATAGCAAACCAGACAGCTATTGGGTTGGTTATTAACTTGGGTATTGGCACCGGGCACTGCGGCCTCTCAGCAGGGATAAAGCGAAATCATCGCGAGAAGGGGTGCTGCGCGACGAAGTCGTGGAGAACGACGATGCTCCGCTTCTGGTTGCCCTGCTACGTTTTCTTTGCTGGCGTCTGGGCCATCCTCGTTGCGCTGCAAGCAAGATTTGTGCCTGTTTTGGGACATGACCGGTTGCCGGAATGTGTCCCGTACAGCAGCAAGCTCATTCTTTGCAAGATGTATAGCGCATCGTGGGCCGGAGGCATCCTTTGCTGGTAAGTACACAGCTGAACCCTTTGAGTATGGGTCATTAACGTTGGCAGTGGTGTCTACTGCATTGAATGCATAATACTTCTCACCATGGCATGGGGCCTCCGCAGAGTGGAGGTTGAGCAGGCAAATCTGGAAGAATCGGTGGCCAGAGGTGATAGGGCCGGGGCTGGAGCTAATACATGGCTTAATACGTTGCAGGTTGGAAACCCAGGGTTAATTCAGGATACAACTCCAGCTGAAGACGACATCATCGGGGGGCCGTCCAAGATCGAGCGATAGGGTGGCTGCTTTGGTGGGCGGGGGGAAAATACACTGGAATATGAGCAATATGAGATCTGGTAGAACGCTTCACAATGGAACCTAAAGTTTGATAGGTAAATGGATTCGATACACTTAATGTCTTGTATCCGTCCATTGTTGGTGGAGTTGAGTCCTTGCTGGTTAACCTTGGGGCCTTGACAAGCCCCCACCAAATTAAACAGCATTCACCGCCCTCGGCAGAAAAGTTTCACCGCCAAAAAATTGCTTTCTGCCCCTCCATGGCACTGTCGCCAACCCGGTTCATCACCACGTCCACCACGTCGCAACACAACAACATGAAGAACTCCAAGAAGAAGGGAGGCTCGTCCTCGGCGCCCATATCCGATGCGCGATTCGCCAGCTTCGAGAGCGATCCTCGCTACAGACTGCCTTCCAAGAAGGCCGCCAAGACCACAATCGACAAGCGCTTCTCGCGCATGCTTAAGGACGACGAGTTCACTGCAACCGCAAAGGTCGACCGCTACGGTCGAAAATTGAAGTCCGACACAAAGAAAAAAGCGCTTCAGAGGCTGTACCGGGAAGAGGGCGAGGACGAGGATGAGGACGAGGACGAGGACAAGAACGAAGATGACGAGGAGGAAATCGAGGTGGACGCCGACGAGGTGGTGCAACGGGAGCTTCTCGCTGCTCATGCCAGCCAAGACCCGGCAAGAGGCGGCGGCTTCTCAGCCTCAGAATCCGACTCCGACTCCGATGATGATTCCGAATCTGGCGAGGTGGAAGGTGGCCTCAATATCCCCGTGGGCGACATGCAAAGGTTCCAGGACGAACAGGCCGACGCCGAAGCGGGAGAGGTTACCAATCGCGTTGCTATCGTGAATCTCGACTGGGACCACGTCAAGTCAACCGACCTGATGGCCTTGTTCTCCAGCTTCATCCCGACAAGCGGCGGCCGAATTGAGAAGGTCTCCATCTACCCCAGCGAGTTTGGCAAGGAGCGCATGCAGCAAGAGGAGGTGGAGGGCCCCCCCAAGGCGCTTTTTAAGACTGCTGCGCGAAGCGAATCAAGCGACGACTCGGAAGACGAATCGGACGAGAAGAACGACTCGGATAGCGAGAACGAGGACGACAGGATCAAGAATGACTTGCTCCAGGAGGGAGACGATCAGGATTTCGATAGCGATGCCCTACGGTCTTACCAGCTCGATCGTCTTCGATACTACTACGCAGTCATGGTTTGCTCGAGCCCCGAAGTTGCGCAACAAATCTACGAAGCCACCGACGGACGAGAATACCAGGCATCCTCCAACTTCCTCGACCTACGATTCGTGCCCGACGACGTCACGTTCGACGACGAGCCCCGTGACGAGTGCGACAAAACACCAGACTCGTACAAGCCGATCGAGTTCGTGACGAACGCCCTGCAAAGCTCCAAAGTCAAGCTCACCTGGGACATGCACCCGGATGAGTATTCTCGAAAGGAGTCTATTAACCGCGCATTCAGTGGAAGCCGAGCGCAGATTGAGGAGAACGATCTGCGCGCCTACCTCGCCAGCGACAGCGAAGACGAGCAATCAGTAGGAGGGGAACCCGAAGTCGACGAGGCCGGAGACGATGCGCCCAAGTTGACCAAGAAACAGCTCGCTCGGCAGAAGATGCGAGCGGCCCTCGGATTGGGAGACGAGCCACTCGCCAAGGCCTCCAAATCTGCGCCCGTGGGAGATATGCAAATCACTTTCACACCCGCTCTGTCTGAAGGCGCAGCGAAGAAGGACGAAACGGAGGAGACGACGATTGAGAAGTACGTGCGAAAGGAGAAGGAGCGCAAGGAGAAGAAGCGCCAGATGGCCCGAGCCAAGCGCGAAGGCAAGGACTCCGATGGCTCTGATGCTTCGGATGTTGAGGAAGCTGAGGATATCGAGGAGGTGGCTTCTGCCGCGGAGGGCGATGATCTCGGCTTCGACGATCCCTTCTTCACCGCCGCGGAGCCCGCTGCCGCGTCCAAGGCCTCGATCCGCAAGGAGGAGCGTCGCAAGAAGCGCGAAGCCCGCGAGGCGGCCGAGGCAGAAACGGCGGCCGAGAAGGAGCAGTTGGCCAAGGTCATGGCGGCCGACGCCAACGACAACCAGGCGGAGCACCTGGACCACTTCGACATGAACGAGATCCTGAAGGCGCAGAAGCGCAAGGACAAGAAGGGCAAGGCCAAGAAGCGCGCCGAGGCCAGGGCCAAGGAGTCGCGCGGCGGGCTGCAGGAGGACTTCGCCATGGACGTGGCCGACGACCGCTTCAAGGCCGTCTTCGACAGTCATGAGTACGCCATCGACCCGTCCAACCCCAAGTTCAAGGCCACCGACGGCATGAAGAAGCTGCTGGAGGAGGGAAGGAAGAAGAGGCGGGTGGGTGACGAGGAGGAGGCGCCGCGGATCAAGAAGGCCAAAAAGGGGCGGAGGTGATGAGTGATGGGCACAAGGGGTGGATGGGTTGTAGTAATTCAAAAGGACCATTAGACGGCGTACAAAATCCAGCACTTGGTTGATCATGACATGCAGTTATATATAGTCCGTCATTCGTGAAAGGTATACATCCTCATAACATCGAGGAGTCCTCCTCTTCTTTCTGCACCCTATACTCGAGGCAATCCTCGAAACGGGGAAACGAAGCACGCTCAACTCCAGCCCAAACAGAGACAATGGTCCAAACGGCAAGACACGAAACACATCAGCCTACAACACCGAAAACATCGAGGATGGGACAAGACTAGACAGCTCATTCGTCGTCTAGCGGCTTCTGCCCGCTCCAGAAGTGCATCTTGCCGTAGGCGTGGACCTTGGGATCGCGCATCGCCTGGCGACACTCGACGAAGAACAGCTCCATCTCGGCCTTCTCCCAGCCCAGCTGCGGGAAGTGGACGGCGCCAACAGCGGGGAAGAACTCCTCGCAGGCGGTGCGGTAGTACATGCCGACGAGCCGCATAAGCCTATTGTTCACGTCAGAATCCCCCTTTCTTGTACCTCTGGTGGAGAATCTTACTTGTCGCGTGGCCACGTGCCGTAGGGCAGCTTGATGTAGTTGTGCTGGATGTTCACGAAGCCGGCGTCGGCGAGGTACTGGGCGCCGAAGACGGCGGCGTGGGCGTTGGTGCCGAACTGGGCGAAGGCCTGGACGAGGATGTCGGTGAAGCGCTGGATGGGCCAGTCCTTGGGCATGGAGCCGTCGTCGGAGTGGCACTGGCCGTCGACGTCCTGGAGCTCGACCCAGGCGCCGGGCTTCATGTGGCTGAGAGGGATGGGCGTTAGATGTTGAGCGGCAGCGTGGTTAGGGGGAAGTAGACGTACTCGTATGCTTGTCTGAGGAGGTTGACGGGGGACTTGAGGATGGGGATCATGTTGCGGAGGTGGACGAAGTCGAAGTCGTCGCCGTTGAGCCATTCGTCCTCTACGTCGTCGACGAGGAACCTAGAAGCGTGGAAGAAGAGACATCAGTATGGATTTGGAGGTTGTGGTGTTGGAGATTGCTGGAGACTTACTTGACGTTTGGAGGCACCCAAACAGGCTGTATGGGACTGAGATCCAGCCCAATGACCTCGGCACTGGGGAACTTGTCTCCGACTGCAAGCACACGACGACCAAGTCAGTCCAGCTCGAAAGAACAACAGGTTCCCAGATGAACAATACCCTCAATGGCCCAGAGCCCCGTGCCGGTGCCCAGGTCGGCGATCTTCTGCGGATAGTCCCCGATGGGTGCGTAGAACAGGCGGCCGTCGGTGGCCTCGAGCATCATGGCGTGCAGCATGTCCTCGCGGTTCTGCTCGGCCTCGTCGTTGGGCAGCGGATAGCGGCCGTGGCGGTAGCGGTGGTAGCGGCGGCCGTTCTCGTAGCTGTGCGCGAAGATGCTGGAGCTCAGCGACGTCGAGTCGGAGCGGTCGGCGACGGACTCGGCGTCGAACTCGCTGGCCGAGAACTCGCCGTCCTCGTCGCTGCCGCCGGCTTCGATGAGGGCGTCGCCGTGTAAGAGGCCGTGGGTGGGCTGTTGTTGCTGGTCGTCGTCGTGTTCTGTGTCATGGCCGGGGGATTGGTCTTGTTACCCGCGAGTCAGCCATGGGGATCCCTCGCGATATAGACTATCTGGTTGTTGTCTCTCTACGGTCGGATGCTTACCTTGGGCCACAGGACTCGACTTGGCGTCGGACCGAGGGCTGCCCTTGGAGCTCGCCCTGGGACTCCGCTTGCCCTCTGAGCCGCTCGAGGTGCCCATTTCTACACGACGGTTCTTGCCTCTGACTTAGATGAGGTGTTCGTCCCCTGGGCGTTTGCGTATGTATCTCGGGGACGGAGCGGGGAGAAGGAGATGGAGGACTGTTGGGCGACTCGGGGCAGCGCAAGACTAGTGGGGCATAGAACCGGGGCCAGGCGAGGAGACAATGCGATGGATGCGTGGGAGCGTCGAGTGGTGAGAATGTGACAGGTAACAAGGAGGAGGAGGAGGAGGATGATGAATTTTGGGAGAGCTATTTGGAATCTGCGATGAGGAAGAGGGGCGTTTTCGAAGACGCCGATCCAAGTCAGGGCTTTTGCTGTTTCTACCTCCTGTCATTCCCCATCAGGCCGATGGTGGGAAGCTCCAGGGACTCGTTGGCGGGCACGACGTCGAGCCGGCCATGCCAACGGACGCGAAGCGAAGCCAAGTCAAACCTTGAAGAAGAGATCCGGGGGAGACGGGACGGCCTAGAACGGAATAGGTTCCAGTGACATGCGTACCCGGTGGCCTGACGCCGACAGGGTATTTTGGCGGGGAACGCAGCCGCCGTCTTCTTCTCTCTCTTCTCCCTGCGTTCCTATTCCATGACTGGCTCGAGCAGCTTGGTTCTGTTCCCGGGTGTTTTGGGGCATTCCAGCTCAGCTCCGAGGCACTGGGCATGTCGATATGACATGGGCGGGCTTCTTGTTAGATAGTTAGCGGGTGGGACGGACGAAAGTGGCTAAAACTTGACGGGTTAAGCTCATGGGGAACGGGGAATGGGGAATGTGGAAACTAGCCCAGCCGAGTTCCAGCGGGATGGTTCCAGGGTTGATCGGGCTTTTCTGTGTTTAGACATGTCTGGCTGTGGCATGTCAAGAAAATGCATGTCGGTCGTCAATAACGCCGCCAGGGAAAGGGAAGTCAATCGAAAACACCCGTGACCCGGTCTCTGGAGAGAGACAGACACAGGGAGAGAGAGGGAGAGAGAGGAAGAGAGTCACGGGTGTGTCTTGCCTGCGGATCCACGTCGGGCGGCTGAAGCTACCCGTCTTTCTGCCCTTGTGGCATTTCAGCCACAGCATCTGATTCCTTACTGGGCAATTGCTGCATGAGGATCGGACAGAGGCGAGGTGATGGACAGAAAGTGGTACAGGAGTAGACGCGGTGGTGGAGGAGGACTGAGACACAGACACACATGGGGGTTGGTCTCACCAGCCACCAGACAGCCACCAGACAGAACCATGGGAAAACAAGATGGCGTGCTCTTTTCCGCATCGTCAAAAGGGTCATGCGTTCCCATCACGATACACGATAGAACCAGCCCACCCACGGCCCATTTGTCGCTTGATACCGCCTGCTCCCGCACTAGGGGTCCCTTGACCGATCCCGGACTGCCGCATCGGTGGGTTGGGGTTGAAAGAGGCAAGGCAAGCCGGCGAGTTGGAAGCAGTGAGCCTTTTCTTTTCGTGTGTCGCAGGTGAGAGAGAGAGGGTGTGGTGTGGACGAAGTCTTCTTATCTCCTCCACCAGTTCGCTCGCCCTGCCTGCGAATACCTACCAACCGTTGCGCTGCCGAACATTGTCTGTGCAGTGTGCAGGCAGGGCCGTGTGTGTGCAGTGCGCAGTGCGTTATGTGCACCATCCTCGAGACAGGGGGTTTGTGTGGTCGGGATTCCTGGTCGGGATGGCTCTGCGGCCGGCTTTGATGCGATAGGAGCGATGCCATTAGACAGACACAGATGGACGACAACCCGCCGTCAACACCAAAATGTCCACCATCACCACCAAGCCCAAGCCAACGTCGTCCACCGCACCCTCCTGCCGCACAGTCGCACAGCCACATCCCGCGCATTCCCTCACCGACCCCGGAGCTTATCTTCCAGCCAACCCCCCATCCCACACCACTTCCGCGGCGCTCTTGGCGCGAGCAGTGCCAATGTAGCATCGAAGATCCCCCAGCCGCAGGGGGGACGGCCGTTCAAAGCAATTGGACACGGCCGCCCCCATGCCGGAGTTGGATGTGGCTAACTTATCCCATCATGACGCTACTGTTCTCGGTGGGGAAACGCGTGAGCTCTTTATTTTTTCCCTCTGCTGCCCGTTCTCTTTCTGTGTCGCCCCAGGCGGTCGGTGGGAAAATGCGTCCCGTGGGGGAGCGCGGTGCTACAAGTGTCGAGTGTGTACGGAGTAGACTAGGTCTACTATATTAATATCAGAGAGTGCCATCTCGTGCCGCCGTCGCCGCCTTTCCTCCCCTCCTCCCCTTCCTCTCGCGGTAGTTGTGTCGAAAAGACCAAAGACCTCATCCTCATATCCCCCCGCCGCCTAGCCAATCACCTAGAACGTCGACTTTCCTGACATGGCCGCGACCGTCACGACGCCCCTCCTCCCCATCTCCTCCGCCGCCACCGCCGCCGTCGCCCTCCCGGACCGGCCCTCGCAACTCCAGCTCCGACTGCAGCAACAACTCCAACTCCAGCAGCAACAACAACTCGTGCCGCAAGTCTCCCTCGCCGCCCGCATCCAGCGCACCGCCATCGCCACCTTCTGCCTTGTGCGCTTCTTCCGCGGCCTCTCGCTCGTCGTCTACCCGCGCTTCGGCCTGTACGCCCTCGACGTGCCCTCCGATGGCTCCTCGTGCATGCTCGCCAGCCTGATCGGCGTGCGCGACATCCTCCTCGCCGGCCTGCTGCACACGGCCGACGTCGCCAACGCCCTTGACGGCGACGCATACGCCCGCCGCGAGCTCAGCCGCTCGCTGGCCGTGGGCCTTCTCAGCGACGCCGTCGACGCCTTCGTGCTCATCTTCTACGCCGTCTGGTCGTCCGACTGGGGCAACCCCGTCACCGTCATCATCGTCACCGCCGTCATGGCCATCCTCGAGCACCTGACGCTGTGGAGCCTGAGCGAGGACGAGTGGGACGCCCCCGAGCACCGGAGCCTCGAGGAGGACAAGGTGTCGAGGATGAACGCCTGGCTGCGCGAGCTGGGGCGCTACGAGCAGGAGCTGGAGCAGGCCCAGGCCAGGCCCGAGTCGTCGCGCGCCTCGACCTGCCGGGATGGGGACATGGTGTGAAGGGCTTCGACGGTGTTTTTGGCGTCTAGGGGGGCATTTGCATTTCTGCAAGCACAGGCGTTGGGTTGTTTGGTGCAGTTGGAGTTTTGGTTGGAATTTGGGACCTGGAACGGCGGATCTCTGCGTGGGCGTTGAGCTGTGATGGCAAATGAGTTGATGATGGTATGAACGAACACTCTTCAATGGACAACGAAGCTGGAATCTACTTCAAATCAACATGTTTACTCAAACCCAAGAGCGTAGGACCCAGTCAGTGAACATTGATTGCATCAGCCTTGTCGGTCTATGGCAACTGAAGCTTCTACTACACCTCCACTCTAAGAACCACTAATGCCCGTGAACCACGACCACTTCTCTACACCCCATCTACCAGCATCTAAATCTATCTAAATCCACCGCTGTAACTGCACCCGCAACGCCCTCATCATAACCGCGCCGGAGTAGCCTTCGCCTCCTCCTCCGCCCACGCCGCCTCGTTCTGCCGCTCCCACATGTCCTTCCTCAGATCCAACCCCGTCAGGAACGCGCGGTACCACTCCCTCCGGAACCCGGGCAGCTTGCGGCCCACGCCCGCCTCGCCCGGCCCCGCCAGCGCCCGCAGCCCGTCGAAGTAGTCCTCGAAGTCCGGGTACACCACGGTGAACTTGGCGCCGTCGCCGTGCGTCGCGATGCGCCGCGTCTCCCACTCCTGCATCGCCTCCGTCGTCGGCAGCGGTGCCCGGCCCGCGAGTAGTCGCGCCGCGTACACGGCCTGCCACTCGAAGATTTTGAAGGTCAGGCCTGCGCCCACCGCGCCGATGAAGAGCAGCGTCGGGTCGTGTTGCCACACGACGTGTTGGAAGAGGTCCGGCACGCGGTTGTTCCTCACCGGTACCGAGGGCAGGAATGGGAGCGTCCAGGTGTAGCCCGTGCCGAAGATGATGTGGTCCACGTCCGCGATGGTGTTGCCGTCCACGAGGTGCACCGTCCTTCCGTCGATTCGCGCGATGGAGGGGTGCTTCTCTATCCGAGGGTGGTTGAATGCAATGTCGCCAAAGTAGCCGTTGGCCGTATGTCCCAATACAATCGTGTGGACGGGTGACTTGGCGGTGTCGATGAGGTCAACTGCGATGTCTGCCGCTGAGACGGAGGCTCCAACAACGACAACCCGCTACGGTTGTATCCGTGTTAGCATCGTCCAACACACTCAATTAGTTGCTGCTTCAGACCTACCTTATTCTTGAGCAGGCTCCTCCCTCGGAAGTGCTTGCTGTGCAAGATACTCCCTGGCCGAGACTTCTCAAACTGCTCCAGTCCGTCGATGGCAGGGATATATGGCACCCAGTAATGACCGCTGGCGACAACTACAGCGTCGAACCACTCCACCCACCAGTAGTCCTGCTCTTTGCCTTCCTTCCGCAGCGTCACCTTCCACTCATCGCCCACCTTCTCCACGAGTTCCACGCACGTGCTGTACGAGACGAGGTCCTCGTACCCGTTGCGCTGCACCAGGCTCGCGATGTAGCCCCGGATAACCTGCCACGTCCGGAACGGCGTGTCCGGGCCATGCTTGCCGACGGACCACTCGCTGCGGACCTCGGGGATGGGCTCCTGGCTGAACTCCATGGCCAGGCTGTCGACGTTGGTCTCCAGGTAGGGGTAGATGGACGACTCGGCGAAGCGCGGCTGGTCCGACTTTGGCACCAGCGCCGGGAGCTGCTCCGGGACTGCCAGGGGGACGTCGGCGGAGCGGTCAGCCAGGCGCGCAAAGCCAGAGAGCGTCGGAGGCTTGGACGAGTCGCCGATCCTGAGGGCGAGTCAGCGATGATGGCTCCCAAATACGTTCGCTGTCGCAACTCTACCAGCATCCTCCGGCTGCCTCGCGCCGCTCGAAGACCCGGATGAGGTCGAATGTCTTTTCCTGGGCGAGCGCATCAATGGCAATGGCACCCGCGGGACCGGCCCCGATTACTGCTACACGCTTGACCGGCATCATGGAAGCGGGGGGTGAGGTTTTCTTCTTTTTCTCTTAAAATTTTGATAAAGTAGGGGCGGGAAGAATTCGAGCCCGCCAATTCAGCCCAATTGCACCAGGAGAGTTGAACAGAAGAAAACAAAAGGACTAGAAAGGATGCGTCGCAAGTTCGCGAAGCTTGCGATGTCCATTCTCCACTTTTCCCACTCCATGAGGCCGATTGCGACAAGCCCTGTCGGGTCAACGGCAGCCAGTGAAGTGAAGCCCGAGGGTGGAGATGCGGTCGCGACGGAGTGAATCTGGCAATTGTGTTATATCACGCCATCGCCGCCGTCGGGAGGTTGACGGGCGGCGTAGTCTAGGGTTTCAGCGAATCAAGTCCAAGATGAAAAATAACCTAGGAAATTTGGAGCTTCGGAACAAACAAACGGGGGCGATAAATGATGATCAAAGTTTAGATTTCTTCTAGAAGCCGCAATGTGCTGCATCCTTCATCGGGGTTTATTTACAATCACGTGCAAAGAGTCTAAACACCCAACTCGTGTGTGACCGAACAACCCCTTTATCTTCAAGTATAAAGAATTTTATAAAAGTAAAGCTATCTAGACTTGTTATTGTTCTTTGAGATGGCGATGAAATACTAAAGTGGACTGGTAAAGGGTCTTCCCCTAGACGCTACATAGAAGCCTGCCGAGACCTAAAGCAGCTCCCCGTGCGTTTCTAGTAGTGTGGCCTCGTCCAGCGAAAGGAACAGGTTATACACGTCTTCACTATAGGTCTTCGTAACGGATTCTTCGGGTCTTCAACTGGTCTTCGCAATGGGTTAGACGGGTCAATACCACGGGCCTTCACTTCAAGCTAGTCCCGGCTTCCTACTCCTACTCCTCTCCCACTCTCTATGACTCCCAATCCTGTCCCTGCCTCTCACTCCTGTCCCCCATGCTGCCACAACCCGGCTTCGTCAAAAAGATATCGAGACAGCCCGAAAACTGGGTTCCGACGCCAGCACGGCACAATACAACCTGTCGACGCAGACTCACCGCCGGCCCTACCTACGCCCTCGCCGCGCCCTCGCCCTCTCTCTCCTACACATTGCGGGTTGAGGAGACTTTCGTTTTCTCTTCCTCGGGCCCTGAGCCTAACTGAGTATTGAGCGCATCCTCTTGCTCTCTCTCCTGCCTTAACCTATCTTTTCTAATCACTGACTCGTTGATCCTTTTACGATCTTGTGTACCCTTCCTCTTCTGACAACATCTTGGCAATGCTAAGAGCTTCCTTCCTCTATACTCTGCTGAATCTACCGGGAATGGTAAGTGTTCCGTGGCGTATGCTCCTTCATCATCATCCATCTCGATGATGTTGATCTGGAGGATCTCAGGATCAGTGTCATCTGCTAGAACAAGATGGTCAAAGGTAACCCCATAGTAGTCAATCGTCCTGATGAGCAGTAAGCGGCGGTCGGCAGTGGAAGTGAAGTAGAAAAATACAATCTAAAAAGTCTTACGTCTATGGTCTCGGGTCCTCCATCACCCAGCCCAAGTACTCATCTCGTATAACCATATCGCTACTAACATCAGGACGAACATCCTGTCTGTATATTGTCCGAAACGCTACTCTTGCAAGCTCTGGGCCAGCTGGCTGTGGACATGGCCGAAATAGGCTTTTAAGTTGCCATGTTATTCCGGGGAGTAGTTTCTGAATAGAGACCAGTGGACCCTCGATCTGGATTCGTAAAGGCTGCTCTACTGGCGGGAGATGGCGAGAATGAGCCGGGGAGCAGATGCAAGGTGGGATGTGAAGATCCAGTGCCATCAGGTTTTCTACGAGCAACGGTACTAATGTTGTGGAATGGAGGGAACGAGACGGAAGTAGTAGCCTAGCCTTGGTCGAATAAAAGATGTTGAGGAGCGTGGAGTTTTTCTCGTGCAGGGAGGGGGATGAATCTGTACACATGAGCCTGCAAGGTGATGTTTAGTCTGTTGTTGCCATTGTAGAACATGAGGATTTCAATGGAAAGGCACCCACCCAGTAGAGACAAAGTGACTCAGTGAAGCGGTTGGTCAAGAAGAAAAGCAAAGAAGTTTCGATGATAATGACTGTTGCGGGGTAATTGTGGTGCTGCACAAGCAATCATACTGCGAATATATAATTAGGTGATAAGCCAGCCTTATCCATCCGGCCTCCTTCATACACCCTTCTGCTTCTCACACGACATAAATTTAGAAAGAATAACCGTCACAGTCGCAACCCTGTCAGTAGGCGCCAATATGTTGTACGTTTCCATAGTCTCAAGCAGAACTCGAACAAATGAAGCCTTGAATACGGCCGTGGCTGTAGAGTGACCAGCCAATTGTCACCTATGCTACTATTGTTGAGCTTTTACCAGGACAAATTCCCTTGATCACCCAGATCGAGGAGCTAGGGCAATGCAAGAAAAAAGTAGGTCTCCGCCTTCGGCTGAATCAGCTCGCTGAAGATCCATCAGTCGTTTGATTCCCAGCTGCAGAGCCTTCTCACTCAACGCATCTTCATCCTCGGCCAACGGCCCCCTGTGTATCGGCCCCTTCCTCGCACCCTCCAGCTCCCACAAGTGTCCGTCCCTGGCTTTGACGAAGGCTACGAAATGGTTGCCAATCCGCTCCATCTCGTCAATAGACGGTGGAACCGTGTCCCCGAGGAGAGAGGATGACTGACTTGCTTGGAATATGACCTCAGACCTGGACAAAAGACTTGCACGGTCCTCTCTATGGAGGGGGATGGCTTCGTCGCGAAACTTGGCAAGATCACTCCCGGGGACGACCATCCCCGCAGGCGCGCCGTTGTACACACAGTGAAGAAATCCAATCAGGCCACATCCGTGTATAATGGTTTGACGAAACCACACAACGGGTTCATCTGGGCCGGCGCCGTCGTACCACTCTGTCTGCTCCTTTTCGGCTTCACGTTCGCGTTGCCAGGCTTCTGTCGAGGGAATGGTGGCCAACAAGGCGTAAACGGGACGCGGGACGGTGGCCAAGAGGTCCGGGTCATCGAGGGAATAGACGTCATAGAACGAAAGGTCCGGGGAGAGTCCCAGCCGCTGGGCGAGGTCATTCATGACCTCGGGGTTGTTTTCTAATGTGCATCGTCAGCTGACTAAGGTAGGAAAGAGTGCACCGTTCACAGCAGAGCCTACCAAGCATGGTGAATACCTTCGGCGAAGAGCCAGAGGCTTGGTGAGTTTCCTGCGCCATGGCTGTTGAATTGCTTCTCGTCGTGAATGAAGGTGAATAGTAATGTTGAAGGAGTTATTTCCCAGCTACTCAGGAGATGCAGAAAGGAGAAGTTGGCTTGGAATCGTTGGACAATTGAATCACCGTACGTTGTTGGTATAAAGTTCCGCTGTAGTGCACTTTCTCAAGGTACGGGTGACGTGTGACGGGTGTGCCTAACCATCGGAGCTGAGCAGCCATTGGTCAGGTACGGAGCGAAGTTCACCCTCCGCATGACCAAGTCAACGACCCTGTTATCTCGATAAAACATGCTTAAATAAAAATAAAACGTTATCAGGTTTGATTATCTCTCTTCCTTACCTAGTAAGTAAGATAGACTCGTCGTTCTCTTCAGCTAGGACCTTCAACCCCATGTTTTCTCGGTCCTACGAGATGCTACAGACAAGGCCAGAAACGACTAAATATATCATCAAGGGCCTGTCCCGATACACACGCGATTTCTCCCACTTTGCCCTGCAGTAGGTACGAGATTTCGCCAGCCCATCAATGTTTGCAAGCAGATTACACTCTTTCGGCAACAATGCTCATGTAAATGCCCCAGAGAAGACCGATAAAACTCAAGAACACAATCCGACGGTGGACAGGGATGAAACTGAAGCTAATGATGGAGGCAATAGGCCAAATCTTATAACCTGCAACGATAATGGGGATGGTTTCCTACTAATAATGAGTGGCGCGCATGGAAACATTTGAAGCGAGAAGGGACTGACCGTCATGATGTTGTTCCAGATCTGAGAGCTGCCCTGGCCCTTGAGAATGCCCATGAGCACGAGGAAGGCGACTGTATTCATAATGGCCCCAGCGGTGATGCAGTCGATGAACCACTTGGTCAGTGTGTTTTTGAGGCTCAACTTGGGCTCCGGGGTCCCTGGGCGTTGGGGGAAGCCATCCTTGAGCTCAGGCGCATCATCATGAGGCCTCATCTCGATGTCCCCAATACGCTCAACCCGGCTGTTCAGGGGATACGCTGGGAACGAGCGCTCAAGATACTGCTGCCAGTGGTAGTTGGGAGGAGCAGTAAGAAGCGTAAGAGTCACGAAGCGCAGCAGCTGGAAAATGTCCAATGCCAGTGGGCGCTGTTACGGGGCAACAACAATTAGCAATTTGGGCTAGATTATCGAGGGGCACGATGACACAGAAGAGTGCACAATCATGGCGTTTGCGGCATCTCATTTTTCGGCAATGGAAGCCGAGTACGCAAGCGGAGCGGTCCTGACCTTTTCCTGGCGCGCGAGGATGACCTGGGCGAAGAGGTTGGAGACCGTCGACAGCGCCGCAGCCTGGACGGTGGCAGTAACAATGGGAGACGGCATGTTGGGTGGTTAACGAGCGTGGGCATGGGACGTGGTGGCAGATTGATACCGCGGAGTTTGGATCTCACGGTGCAAGTCAGTGAGTTGACAACTTGGCGACTTGGATGTCGGCGTTTCGTATCAGTGGAGGTCCAGGTTCACGTGTTGCGACGCGTGCGGCCGGGATAAGTAAAGATCCGCGATCCCAGCTGCTGACTGAGACGGCCGACTACCAAGCATCTTTGGTGATCTAAATTCTCCCCTCGAGATATACTCTCTCTGAAAGCGTAGTTTCTCGAGAGCGCTACGTTGTACACATAGGAATGCCGTCGTCATTGCTTTTTAGCACAATACTCCCTTGCAACCATGGTGAAGCCAGACCATTTTCGGCCGAGCCCGTACCAAAACTCCGATCCCTGCGAGTATCCACCACGACGCAAATGAGAGACTGCATGTCGGACCTAATGAATAGGATGGGTCAACGACCAGGAAAGCCGAGTTGGATGGGAGAAAAGCGCGGAATTACTCAATTTTTCTATTCTCTTGGGGTTTTACCACAAGATGATAGAACAGCAGCCGGATATTTCGCCGTTCGATGAGTATTGTCGCTTGTATGTTTGACGAACTTTGCATTCACTACATATTAATCAAAGTCAGCAAACTCCGTCACGAAACAGATCTCAAGCCTCAGATCTCCATCACTTGTTCTCGGCACCTTCAAAAGACCGCGGAATTGGGCAATTTGGTGCTACCATCTACGTAATGTACCGCGACCCACAGAGCCCACCACCCGTATCTCATCCCAAAACAACGGGAATTTGCACTCGGCTCCGGCTTCATGGCCGTTCTCCGTACCACATGCAGGCTAGCCGAAGTCTTCTTGTTGAAATACTCCTAGCGCCCTGCCCCCCCGGTTCACAGCGGAAAGCCACCGCAGCACACTGTTGCCATCTCCGCGGACGCGTATCTCCGCACGCCGCTCTCAGCGTCACACGAAGCCGAGACTTCAGCATGTGGAACACCGGGATGTTCCGCGGTCTACGTATCAGATCTCTCGAACCGGTGGAGTAGACATATTGAAAAGACTGTCAGAAGAGTTAGTGCGTAGTATGGGTGTCTCGGCTTATTGTGACGGATAGCGGCGAATGCGATCGATCTAACTAGATAGTCAATGACCGACCCCACAACACGGGCTTTTGCACCACGTAATTCGACGCCGGATTTTCCAGGGTTCCTCAAAGTTGATTGAGACGCTTGAGTCACCGACAATGACAAGTTGCACAGCTTTATAAAAGAAAGGTAGACTTCTTGAAATTGCTGCATCCAACAATCCTTCACACACAATCCTTCTGTAACCCAACATGGCAACAAACGGAAGCACAACTGAGGTAGACTCCATTCACGAGCCACCTTCTACAGCACGCGAGGTAGAGAAGGGTAACTTGGTCCTTCCAGGGCCTGAAAATCCCGGTAGCACCGTCGACCAGATCCCAGACGGAGGCGCTGCAGCGTGGCTGGTGGTGTTGGGGACATGGTGTGTATCATTCTGCAGCTTCGGCTGGATCAACAGTAAGTTGGTTCCCTAGCGCCCACTAGCGCTTGGAGGCATAGCTAACACCCATATTCTAAGGTGTGGGAATTTTTCAAGATTATTACGAGCATGAGTTGCTCAAGGACCTCTCGTCCAGCACAATTGCATGGATTCCGTCGTTGCAAATTTTCTTCGTCATGGTCATGGTGTGTACCGCCGTTTCCGATATCTGACCCTTCCCTATCATACACGTTCTAATGGGCTTTCTGCAGGGTCCTGCGGTAGGAAGACTGCACGACATTTACGGACCACGTCGCTTAATCCTGGGTGGGACGTTGCTGCACGTCTTCGGCTTGATGATGACATCGATATCGACAAAGTATTATCAGATCTTGCTGTCACAGGGCATCTGTAGTGCCATTGGTGCATCTGCCATCTTCCAACCAGGTACGAGTCTCTCCTCAAATCCTACAACATCAGGCTGACGAAACCGTTCACAGCCATCAGTACATTACCAGAGTATTTCAACAAAAGGCGAGCTGCTGCTTTTGGCATCTGCTCGACGGGATCTAGCTTCGGGGGTGTCATCTTCCCCATCATGCTGACGCACTTGATCAAGTCAGTTGGCTTTCCTTGGACAATGCGTATTTCGGCATTTCTCATTCTCTTTCTCCTCATCATTGCCAATTTGACGGTGAGACCAAGAGTGAAGGCCAAGCACCATGCATCGAAGAAAATGGACCACCTGCGTCCCTTCCGCGAGCCCCAGAGCATCTTTCTCATGGCTGGTTTCTTCTTGATCACATTTGGCATCTTTGTTCCTATCGATTACGTCGTTGTGGAAGCCCGAGCTGCCGGGATGGGCTCTGGTATACTTCAATACCTCGTTCCTATCCTCAATGCTGCCAGGTTTGTCCTATCTTTTCCGCCGCCGACTCAGTTCTGGGCTAACAAACGGGAAGCTTCTTGGGACGATCATCGTCCGGCATTATAGCTGATAAGGTTGGGCGATTCAACGTTTTCTGCACGGTCTGCAGCGTCGCTGGCATCCTGACTCTTGGGCTTTGGATACCTGCGAGCAACAACGCCGCCATCATTTCGTTTGCTGCATTCTTTGGGTTTTTCTCGGGAGCCTACATCTCACTCGCCCCCGCCCTCGTTGCTGAGGTCTCCCCACCTGAAGAGTTTGGCTATAGAACGGGTCTTCTCTTCATGTGCGGCTCGATCGGAGGCCTGGTGACGAACCCAATTGCCGGGGCCATCTTGGCTGTAGATCACGGCTCGTTTACGGGCTTGAAGATTTTCGCAGGGGTTTTCTGCATTGTTGGTACCGTTGTTACTTTTGGAGCCAGACTTCATGAGACGGGCTTTAAACTAGCGGCCAAGTATTGATCCTGCTACCCTCAACTAATGGACGGCAATTTTCTATAAACTCAAATAATAGAAAATGCAGAGGATAATGTTAGTGGGACTAAGAGTCAGCCTCACGATCAGACACCGTCCACATTTCCGCCTTAGATACTTGGCATCTAGCACTAATATCGATCCCCTTTAAGACTCACTATTCTCCCCTTTTTCCTAGCTCAGTTAGTTACACAATACACACACAGTCACACTATTATATCCATTACTGGATTTCAATCTTTAACTGCAAGACTAGGTTTTAAAACGATGCATGTTGGTCAGTGACTGCCCAAAGGGGTAATGGCCGAACGAGCCAACCAACGCATCATAATGGCGCAATTGAAAAGGCCACCGTATGTTGGAGTTGGCTTGGGCCATGTGCAATCATGACTCATATGCAAGGTTGGGTAGAATGAACATCTTGAGACTAGGTATCCAACGTTGAGGACTCCCGAAGGCACCGGCATTTCGTCATTCATTCCAATCGTAGATCACTCTCATTTATTCTACGCCTATCTTGCTATCGTTCTGGGTTACCAATCCGATGGCTCGCTCAAGGTATTGAATTTGGCGCTAGTCTTCAGAAATGCGGTGGTTGGTCACCACCACCGTCAATGTAGACGCCAGACTGTCCTTTCTCATGCAGAGGCAACCAACATGCACGTGTTTTTGCTAGGGTTCGTGATGTGTTGTCGCTCTACTGATTGGTTCTTAATTCTTTCTTCCATGTTGAGGACCCGCAGCCGGTTCTTGTCGCGCTGGTGCCTACTGACATACAAGAATAAATAGCATCGCCCAACCGACGGTCTGCTCTAGAACCTTCTATGCCAGAATCATCACCTTTATCTACTTACAGTAAACTCGATCCAGCCAATATCATAAGCCATTTTGCGGCAGTGTTCACTATGGATCACAAGCCTTCCAGAGTTGACGAGCGGGAGGCTCAAGAGAACAGGCCACTCTTAGGTGGCGACAATACCGATGTCTCTCAGGTGATGTCGCGCCATCACAAATACCTTTTCAACGGTATTACAGCATCACTCGGTATCGGCATCGGTATCTTGTGCTTCCTATTCCCCGTCACGGCCCTGGGCGCTGAAGGAGACCGCTTTGACTACCGGTACAGAGATATGGGGCTTGATGGGACAAACGCGTCCGTTTTAACCGCAGTAAGACCAGTGTTGGGCCTATATTCATGTACCAGCGCTACTAACCAGGCAATGTTTAGAGCTTCATCGTCATTCCCATGCACATCGTCAACCTCATCCTCCTCAAACGCACCAGCAAGCCTCTACCGGTACTGCTAAACACTCTCTATTTTGGACTCTCGGGATACTTTTCCTACTTCGGTAGTTTTTCTATCTTGATGAACTACGCCTTCTGTCGGTCGAGATACTGTGATCGTTCCGATCCTGCCTGGTTGGAACCCACCTGGTTAAGAGACGCTGAGTTGAAAGTTCCAGAATGGACCCCCGACAAAGTGGAGGATTGTCATAGATGGGCCGCCAAGTATGGAGCAGTCAGCATAGTATTTTTAGTGCTGCTGGCTTTATACGGGTGAGTCTTTCTTGGCCCGGCATGCGAATCTACAGAATGGCTTAACACTAACTCAATCACAGCATTGTTCAGATGGCGCTTTTCATCTTCGTGCTGGTTGAAATGTTTGACACCCAGCGGAATAAAGACACCTCTGAACGCTCAGATGCCTCAGATACTCGTTGGAGCCTTCCAGTCGGCCAATTCTCAGTTGAGTTGAGCTTCCGCTGGGGCAAGCCACACACCGAGGCGCCAAAGGGACAACCTGAGACCACTGAGGGAACGCGGGGCCAGGAGTAAGCAGAGAACACAATGGAAGGTATGGAAGTGTATGCTGGAGGGAACAGGATGTTGTGGATAACGGTGTGCAAAAGAGAACGATGTTGTAAAGAATCAGGACTTCTTTGAATGATATAGTTCAAATTTAACACGACGATGATAAGGAGTAGTGACGCTCAACTTAACACAGAGTACCTTGAAAGTTATAAAGTTCAAGGCAACATGTAATATTGCAGCATGCTCTTCTCCCATGAGCTAACTAATACTTTAGCCGATATAAGCTTTCCCCACTCTCCATCTTACTCAATCCTTTCACACATAGCATCCGGTTTCTCAAATCACAGAGCGCGGTTCCATGTACTGTCTCTACTAGTCTAAGTGCCGAAGACGC
The DNA here is from genome assembly GCA_013756995.1 of Neonectria neomacrospora. Lineage (NCBI taxonomy): Eukaryota > Fungi > Ascomycota > Sordariomycetes > Hypocreales > Nectriaceae > Neonectria > Neonectria neomacrospora. The sequence goes on from JABSTB010000276.1 coordinate 68,993, forward strand.
CCTCTCCAGGCATTTTCCCATCTTCCCTACATGGTGTGAATTGATGATCATCTCCGCCCAAGCTGCTTCATATGATCTCCGACCGATCGCCATCTCTAGGCCCTCAGGTGTCGGCGAAGGGACACCGATCCAAAAGCTTCGTATCGCTCACCCCAATAAATTAATAGCAACCGTGTCGCACACGACACGCAAGCCGTGTCCTGGTGAGGTTGAGGGAGTTGCCTACTTCTCAAAGTCTCCGTCTTAATTTGTAGCCCTTGTTACTAAAGGTGCTTTTGTGGAACACACATTCTTCGGCGGCTACTACCTACAGCATGAGCAAGCGGACTATCATAGACCAGATGGTTAAACATAAGTCATATTTATCTTGACACATGATGCGGAAGTGATAAGGGATACGAAACGATATATCACGGCTACGCGCAGAGATAGTAGCAACTGACTAGACGTTTTATGCCGAAGGATCCAAGATCGGAGCCGCACTGGGCCCCTCGCCCCTCGTCTCCCTTTATACGTATTTTGATCGAATGTAGCGTTAATACAGATGTGAAAAGCACAGAGACCAACGCCGACAACGAAAGCCGGTGTACGAATATGATTAATAGAACGTGAAGTATGTACAACAAAAGTCCTTCTAGCTTGACCTTGTCTCTGAGTATTTGAGTATCATATTTGAGAACACCTCTCTGTTCTAGGAATAGGGACGGCTGACAGAGTTTAGTAACTGTTCCGGAAAAGTAAAGATAATATAAATATATAAAAAGAATATCGAATAAGGCTAAAAAACTGTAAATAAAAACGCATATAAGCCTAAGCTCCCTTGATCTCCAACCCAGTTAAGGCCTCACGCTCCTTCTTCTGCTTGAGCAGCGCCTCCAATGACTTATGGGTAGAGATCAAGGTCGTGTTACCAGTTCCAGTAAGATACGGTGTATCTGTAGGCTTATCCGAAGTGCGGATAACGTAGTTCTTGGGTTGGTCATCAACCACGAGGCGCAGCAGATCGGGACGAGAGTAATGGCCGACGCAGTCGGTGAGGGTCTTTGCGTAGTCGATCGCATCCAGGTCAATATCGCAGTAGATCAGGCCGTCAAAGTTGGGATCAGTGAGCTCAGTGAGCTGCTTGCCATCAGGAGCAAACACGGCGGCGCGGCCACCGCCTCCGCTGAGCATGAAGCTCTCCTTGCTGGCGCCGGCCTGACCCTGACTGTTCAGTCTGCTGCCCTCGGTAGACAGCGGCTGGTTGGTGCAGAGAACGTAGACGCCTCCCTCCAGAGCATACATTCGGCTGGCAGTAAGTTCGTTGGCCTCGGAGAACAGCGACCAGGGTTCATTTCCACCGTTGTACTGGCCGTTGAATGGCCAGGCGGCGATGTGAACCTGCTCGCCTTGCGAGTAGGTGTGGTACTTGAGCAGGGGTTGGAAGTGCTCTGTAATTCACAGTTAGTATGAAACTTTGACGCACCCAGAGAGTTATTGCTTACCCCAGCAGTTCAGCATGCCAATCTTGCCGAGAGGAGTTTCAACGACAGTGGTGAGGGAGTCTCCAGTCGAGTCCCCGAACAAGGTCCTCTCCACGTGCGTCGGCTTGGTCTTGCGACGATGGAGAAGAATGTCGCCGTCAGGGCCGATGAGGACTTGGGCAAGATACAGGCTCGCACCAACGCGCTCACTGAAGCCAAATCCGACATGCATCTTATTTTCGGCCGCGCACTGGCGGATTTGAAGCATCTCGTCGCCATAGGCGGACATGCTGTTCTGCATGTACTTCTGAACCAAGGGGATGTTCTCTTGGTAGTTGCCCGACCACAAGAAGTTTGGGTAGCCAGGGACCCAAACCTCCGAGAAGGCAATGAGCGCAGCTCCATTCTGTTTGGCTTCCTGGATGAGTTGGACAGACTTTTTTATGCCAGCAACTTTGTCAAACCAGCAAGGTTCGGCCTGACTAATGGCGACTTTCCACTGACGCATAGACATGGTGAGTTGACGGTCAAGGGATCGATGATATGGAGCTAGAGGCTTAAGCTGATCACAATAAGGAGGGATAATGAACACAACAATGATGAAGTCGATAAGCCAGTAAGACCGACTGCTCGGTCGACTTATTATATACCGTAGCTGGCATTCCCCATGCTATTGTATCCTCAGAGCTCTACCGGACGTAAACCATATGCAAAGTCAGCTTTCGACTCCAGTTCAAACCCCATTTTCCCTTGGATAAGCATTATCCATACCCTTATCTACTCTTGGCAACATGGGCGCCTTGGATAGGCATTGTCCGGATAACACCCCGCAGCAGTAGTGGAGCAGGATCAAGCCATGGCGTTTGACTAGTAGGTTCATAGGCTGGATAATCCTTCTAGTGTTGGCGTCAATTTGCGTTATCTATGGCCGTCCAGTGCAAGGTAGACTATATCGGCCGTGACCTGGTTCAAGATGCTTGAATCGCTTTGCGCAGTAGTATTTACCGTACCTAGCTGGCAGCCGGATAATGCCTGTCCACCTTATCCATTCTGCTACTAGCTTGAGGCTTCTCGGGGCCGCGGCTTAGCTTGTTCTCAACCCTAAGACATCTCTGCCGAACTTCTATTAAAGACGATCGTGATTCCCCACGGAAACGAAATGCCGTTGTTAACCCATAAGACGCCAACCAATCAATTCTACAAAGAAGTCGTACTCAATCATCTTTCACAATGTTGTCCGGGAAAAGATTGAACACGTTTGTACGCATAATATGACATCTCATTCAACTCGCCTTTCGAATCGGCTAACACTGTTTCTCCTAGGTTATTCTCTTCTCCACCCTGGGAAGTCTCACATATGGGTATTGCGCCTGTATTATCGCTACTACATTGGGGCAGCCCAGCTTCATCAAGTACATGGGATTGGATACAGCGTCCAACAGGACTCAGTTGGAGGGTGCCATCAATGGCTTGTTCCAGGCGGGCGGTCTGATCGGAACTCTTGCCTGTAGCGAGGCCGCTGATCGCCTGGGCCGGAAGAAGGCCATCCTTATCGCCGCCTGTCTTTGCGTCATAGGCGGTGCACTGCAAGCCGGCTCGGTACATGTTGGCATGTTCATCGCGGCGAGATTCATCACTGGCTGTAGTGTCGGTATGTGGTCTCGAGAGGGCTGATAGCCAGACAATCCAGGGGTACTAACATACATATCTCCCAGGCGCACTTGTTACCCTCGTACCTCTCTTCCAGAGTGAGATGGCGCCACCGCAAACTCGAGGTTGGCTGGTAGGCCTCCACGGTATGTGTGGCCCCCCAGATGTTGCTCAAATCGGCTCTCTGATAGCAAGTTCCAGGTGTCTTTATTCTTCTCGGCTACTCGCTTGCAAGTTGGGTCGGCGTAGGCTTCTTCTTCGTCGACGTTGGCGGTGCTCAGTGGCGACCACCCCTGGCCTTCCAGTGCCTCTTCCCATTGTTGCTTGCTACTGGTGTGTCGCGTCTCCCGGAATCCCCCCGATGGTGTAAGTACTCTCCTTTCTGCCCACTCAGCGCCACGATCTCGGCGGGTTCATTGAAGCTGTACTAACTCGCCCATAAGTGATCGAACGGGGACGAACAGACGAAGCAAAAGAGATCCTATTCAACTTGCACGAGTCTGAAGACGATCAATCGCATGTGTTCGTGGAGACCGAGCTTTCGCAGATCAAAACGCAGCTGGAGTACGAGCGGTCGCTCCCTTCGTCTTGGGCGTCGCTGTTCACAGTCCCATCTTACCGAAAGCGAGCTATCATAGGATTTCTGACCATGTTTTGTGCCCAAGGCTCTGGAACTCAGGTCATCAACAGTGGGTCCAAAGAGTTCACTTGTATACAACGTGATCATACGGCTGATATATTACTAGATTTCGGGCCTTTGCTGTACTCTGGTCTTGGTTATAGTAGCCGTAATCAGCTCCTGCTCCAGGCAGGCTGGATTTCCTACGGCCCAATCGGCAACTTCATCAACGCGATTCTCCTAGACAAGCTGGGCCGCAAACCAATCATGGGTAAGGGCATTGAAACTTCGCCTTGGCGATTCCGAACTAACGATGATAGTGTTTGGGCTTGCTGGAACCGCCATGGCCCTGCTCGGCGAGCTGATCATGCTTGCACTCTTCACCGGCTCCGATAACCGTGCTGCACTCAGCGCTGCCGTTTTCTTCTTGTTCTTGCACATCGGATTGTAGGTCAGCCTTGTCCACTCGTTGCCGATCACAGCTAATTATACCTTCGCTAGCTATGCGTCGTGCTTGGACGCTTCAACCTATGTTTATGCTTCTGAAATTTGGCCAACCCATCTGCGGGCCAAAGGCTGCTCGTTGTCGACAAGTGGCCTGTTTGTGTGCTCACTAATCTTGCTCATGGCTGCCCCTACTGCCTTTGCTGCCATCTCGTGGCGATATTATCTCGTCTTCTTCTCTCTCACATTGACTTCCATTTGGATCTTCGCATTCTATTTCCCAGAGGTAAGGCTATCACAACAAGGTACCGCGATTAAAGCTAATCATTTTTTGCAGACAAAGGGATTGCCACTAGAAGAAGTTGCTCAACTATTCGGAGATCATGTCGAGCTTCACATCGTAGAGGGTATAATCTTGGAGGACACTGCTAGCAAGCCCAACAGCACCACTGAGCATGAAGTTAAAAAGCAGTTGGATTGACCTTAGACATAGCATAGCTCTGCCATGCTTTTGGTAAATGCGTCTGCTACAGGTTAATTAGTTTGCAGTAATCGCGGGTCTCAATCTAGGTACCATGACACACGCAACTGTCATGGCATAGTTTAGTTCCGTTGGAACCAATGGTGGCTGGCAGTGCAGGCAAATTCATAGCAAAGAAGATTGATTATGTCACTAAAACTCTATAATTTCATCAATTTTGATACAACCATGTCGCTCCTCGTGAAGTCTCGATTATATAGTTTCGTCTTAGTTGCTGTTTATTCCAACCCACGGTTGGTCGTCCAGTTCTTGCCAAAGGCCGAGCGAAAGTGCTTCGTCAACGCCATCCAAGCCCTCAAAGAGCCAGGGAGACATGCCGGAGTCTAATAAGGGTGGCATCTGTAAGCCTTCGGAGGTTGAATCATCATCTTGCAGCTTGCTGTTCGGACTCGGTATTCCGACGCTCAGCGCACCTTGAATATCCTCGCACACAGACCACTCTTCAGCCAGCTGGCGAATCGCGACCAATGCACGCCGGCTCCATGCCCATGCAGTACTCATTTCATCCAGTGCAGTGACTAGGGTCTTTAAAGAGCTCACACTTCGACGCCGTGCGCTGAATTCCGCGGCTGTTGCCTCTACAAGGACTATAATGGCGGCTGTGAAGGCGCAATGGACGGCGGAAATCGGGATGCGCCGCTAGATAACCCGTAAGAAGACGAACCTCATAGTCTACATGATCTGTGCGACTTACCAGAGTGTAGTGGTTGCGGTAGAGTTTGAAGACGTTGGCTATAGAGTGAGCTGACTGACTGCATTCTTTCAAGTGGATAGGAGCTGCATCAGGCTTCACAGTCTTTGAGCCTCCTGTAGTCTTTTGGACTCTAATGAATGGTCGATGAAGAAGTATCACAGCAACGTGATATTGAAGGCTTGAAAAGGAATCAGTCATAACCCATCATTACAACATAGGGAACAAGACAAGGATAATGAGACAACAAGGCAACCGGTGACCTACTGAAGATGGTAGACATGGGGGAGGGCAGGCTGGGAGAAGGTAATTGGAAGCCGAAGACAGCTCGGTAGATGAGTGTAAAATTCTAAGAGTTTGACGTGTGTTTTGGTAACCAGATCGGCCATGTGCGGCTCGGTGGCGCGGCCTCGAGGGCGATAGCTGTAATTAAACGTTAGCCAGTGGCAAGTCGTGGTCAGGGACAGCCATACACTTCGTCGAGCGCAGATGCTGAGAACTTGAACAATCTACAGACGGCCGAGCAGTTGGAGATGATGTGGTTTCTCGGGAGGACTATTCTCGGCCCTGTGGCTGGGGCTCCTGACCACTCTCCATACTCGGGCTCGTGCTGGGGGGCTGGCAGAGGCGCTGTGACTTCATGCTCCTGGATAGTTGATGGTCTTCCAAGGCCAGTATTGAAGAGTCTGTGATACCTATCAATCAATGTCTCAAGTATGCAGGAAAGGAGAGGATGTCATACTTGTCAATGACATAGCAACCCCACCAGACAACATTTCTATATTCGGCCTCCTGTTTGGTGATATATCCTGCTTTACACCCAGGGCTACAGTCGAGATGCAAACCCAGATTGAAGGCCATTCTTGTCGCCATCCCTACACGTATTCTAATCAGCAAAGAAAGTGAGCAATGATTCAACGAGGAGAGCAACCCACCGCAGTATACCCAGCCAAGTGCCTCCTTGTCCGTCGCTGTTTCTCGGAGAGAAAGCAGAGCAGCCGCCTGGACTGTCGCAACGCTGGGTGCTTGACTCTCGTAGAACAAAAGTATCTTTGCTTGCTCCGCAAGTGCGTTGCCCGCCGTGTTCGGATCGTCAGGATCGGTGCGCAACTCCGGTCGATCTGAATACCGAGCTGCCAAAGCTAAGACTGCCGATAGGACGAGTAGAGAGGCATACTGACCCGAATGGTCAACGTAAAGGTCTTGTATGAATAGGTCCTTGACAATGATGTACTGCCAATTATTCTGCCAGCTCCAAAAGATATCTAGCAGGTGGTCTTGGAGCTCTGCGGAAACTTCTGCGCGCAAGTTTAGTCGCTGCAAGGTGTCCATGGCTCGATTTTGCAGTTCCAATGCTGATATTGATGATTTCTCGACCAGTTTGCTTCGCAGGAGCGAGAAGTTGCTCCGAGACCCGAAGTATCGCACCTGTCCATCTTCCCCTACGTTCAAGCGCCCAAGGCGATCGGAGAGCTCTCGCATGGGCGATCGTCGACCCAAGGAGACACCGTCGGAGGTCAAGTCGGACTCGAGCTCAGACTCAGGCTCGGACTCGAGCTCATCGTAATGTTCCGAGTCGCCCGTATCCTTTGTTGCCAGGTCCGGACGAGAGCGCTGGAGTTGCGACTCAAGATTCCTGATGCGCTCCTGAAGCGCCTCGACGTATCGTTTGCTCGGAGGTCTAGGCCCTTTTGTTAGATGTGCCCTTAATATCCGTCAATCGATCAAGGGAGCGGCAGCAAGCTCTTACTTTCGATTACTTTCTTTGGACGTGTATTCGCATAGCCCTTTAGCTTCACAGCAGGGAGTACATGATGATCTATTTCCATCGCACTGAAGATTCGTGAGGCGTAGTCAGGCGATTTTGTGTTCTTGAGCGTGGGAGTCTGGATCGGGGGCTCACTTTAATTCTCTTAGCTCGACACGGGTTACAGGCAACAGTCGAGCGCCGTCTCGGCTTCCCAGAAGCCGTGGTTTGTATATTCATGATGCGTATACAAACTAGAGGTTCTACAGCAGGCGGCCAGCGTATCGAATGGGAAACGAAACGGGGGAAAGCACACTCTAGAGAAGTATGAATTACGAACGCAGCTGACCAGAAGTGGGGGAACGCCGTCATTTAGTCTAAATAAAGACCGCTTATCTCTCGACGCTACGGGGTGGATCAAGCGAACGTGATGCTTCCCCTATTCATACGGTCATTTAATACATGTATATCTTAATAGCTTCATAGCAAGTAAAATATTAAACTATCCTAGAAATACTGAAAGTTTTAATACGTATTACAAGAAAGAAGGTACTCAAACATTTATCTCTATATACACATTTCTTTTTAGCTATCTCCTTTGGTTGCGACCTTTGGCCTTAAAGATAAGGTCCAGCCTACTTTTACATTAAGCCATGCTAGGTCCGGATAATGCCTATCCAGGCCTGCCACCAACGCTTATCGACATTCGGATGTGCGGATACTCCACGTTCTGTTATCCGCATAGCTCAACTTACCGACTACGTTGCAGTAAAGTCATGGGTCGACGCTCGCTGTCGAAGTACTCCTTTATTGCGTACTGTACATACAGTTTTACCCCGGATCCACGGATCCCGAATCCCGGGACCTCTTCGTTTCCTAGTGGCTTATTGAAAAGACTGAGAAAGATAGACCTTATGTCTTCGATCACGTGTGCTCTAATTCGATGGTTTATGCGACCTCAGCCGCTTGCCGACGCTGTCAGAATTCATGTTAGGTTGACATTGCGGGATTTTTCCTCCAACGAGCCTAATACCAAGGAACGTTCCGTTTAGTTACGTCATCAATGGATGCGGTAATCGGATGATATGCGTCCAAGGTGATCGTGTGGAATCGTAGGTCATCTACAGAGCCTCGTCACAACTTCCAAGGATTTCGCGAATTGGGGACCAGGCGACATAGCGGGATATGATTCGTTAAAAGTGAATCATCAGGGTTTAGAACGCTGACTTGTCATCGTTTGGAGTCTAAAAATAAACTCGCTATAATTAAAGTTATACTATATAAAAGCCTTTTAGTGACGTATTAGTGATAGATTCTCTTAATTTAAAAATCCTAGAGATGTAATTTATTCAACATTAAAATACAAGCATGTACATCATTAAGTTAATTAAATCATTATATAATACCTAACTATACTAAATACCAATTTTATCACTCCAATTGTGGGGACCCTGCAGCGGCAGATTTTGGGGTAATCAGACCAGGGGGAACCGCCCTTGCTGACTGAAAATGACTTAACTTCTCAAACAATTTTGAGTAGGATCCTGCCTCACCGTGGCACCACATTATCAACATCCTATACCCTGCTGATTTAATTCTCCTAGTTGCACCTTATACTAAGCACAACAACCCCGGGTCACCGACAAGATGACCGAATTGAGCAACGCAGAGTACACGCTCTACTCCTCCCCTTTCTCCCTCTACTCCATGATGGCCCGCCATACCATCCAACTCGGCCCTACGACGCATGCCGCGAGGCCGCCCAAAAAGATCAGCCTTAGCCTCGTCAACACCCGCAAGAATGAGGCTCTGAAGGAGGATTACCTCGTCAGGGTGAACCCTAAAGGCCAGATTCCCGCCATGACCGGCAACGTCCTCGTGCAGCCGCTTACCGACAGTCGCTCCATCTCGCTCCATCTGGCTGAGAAGCACTACCCGGCCATGCTGCCGGCGGAACGCGCAGCCATCATCAGGGACCTCCTCGAGAGGATCCATGCCATCTATGGCCTGTCGTTCAGCAACAAGAACCCGACAGCGGAGATGATGCAGCATAACCCTTCACCCGTGGAGGATATTCTCAAGCAGACTGATCTCAGCCCGGAATACCGCAAGGCCCTCGAAGCCAAGCTCAAATTGTATGTCGCTCCTCCCGTCCTTCGCTGCCGTCACTGACCCTCAATCACTAAGCCACAACGAGAACAACGCCGTGGCCTTCCAGCCAGACATCGTGGCCAAAGCCCGTACAGACCTGCAGGCTATCTTTGCAGAGATCACAGAGCTCCGCAGGCAAAGCGGCGTTTCCAACAACGATACGGAATGGACCTTTGGCACCCAGGTGGGCCCCACCGTGCTCGACAGCCATCTGCTTCCGCTCGTACTGCGCTGCATCGATGCCGGCAATGCCGAGCTCGTTCCCCAAGAGCTGCGGCGCTGGGCCGGAGTTAAGGCAAAAAGCCCCGCGTGGCAAAAGGTCATGCACGGCAGGCCGACACAGTGGCACCCTTCGATGGGCCCGGCTGCGGATATGCAGGAGATGATGTCCCTGTGAGACTTTTTGCTGCTTACAGTAGCTAACAAGTCCGACTACATGTCGTGTCAAGGGCGTCGGCGCAAGGGGAGAAGATCTGCCGACTGGGTCTATGTATACCACGGTGACGTGATTGTTCGAAGCGGGGTATAACTACGATACACATAGACGCTGGCGCTCCCCACGATCATTCCGCCGGTGTTAGTGTTTCTCAGGTAATATACCTACGATACTGGTCTTATATATCACTCTGACTTGACCCTGACAACTGATGAGACGCCATCGCGACCATTGAGCACCTACGGGACCCTGGCCACACACGAACAGGCTTTCAACTGACGATGAACTTGTCAGATTCGACGGCTCAGCGAGGACGCGCTGATATGATAATGACGTAATGGTTCCGCTCCTCACCGACCCGTCCAGTTTCGCATTCTCCAAGTGTATTCTACTCACTCCAAGTACCAGTCCAGTCACAATGGGAGATATTGAAGAATCTTCGCTTCCGGAGTCGCGAAATTTGGCTCATAGTGAGCGGGAGGATCCCGACGTCGAACCAAGTGTCGTGGATGCGGAGCAGACCAATTCGAGGCAGATGGAATCAAAACGGACAAAACTCTGTGTTCTCATAGGCTCTGGGATACTGCAGCTACCAATTTGGGGTATGTTTGGCCACATTGCTGAGTTGCAACACTACTTACGCACGTGCAGGTTTTGCTATGAGCTATGGTGTATTCCAGGAGTACTACTCCGAGAACAGGACATTGGAAGGTGACCGCAACACTACTGGTGTCATCGGCACGACCGCTAATGGTGTCATGTACCTATCCATGCCCTTCCTCTTCGCGCTGTTCACCAGACGATGGGCTCATCACCGCCAACTTGCCGCTCTTTGCGGCACAGTGATCGCATGCGTCAGTTTCTTCCTGTCCTCTTACAGCACCACTATCTGGCACTTGGTCGTGACCCAGGGCATTACATCTGCGTTGGGGTGTGCCCTCATCTATAGTCCAACTACGCTCTCTCTCGGCGAGTGGTATACTACTAGCAACCGTGCTCTAGCATACGGAATCGTTCTGTCTTGCAAGAACATCGTTGGGACCAGCTGCCCATTCATGCTTCGAGCTTTGATTGATGTCTACGGCTATCGGACCACTCTGAAAGTCTGGACCGCGATTGTTGGCGGAACAAGTATCTTTGCTATCTGCTTGATACCAACCCACCCTTCGAAAATCTCGATACACAACACTCGAGCACGCAAGATTCCCTGGCATTTCCTCAAACACCGATCTATCTACTTTTACAGCACCGCCATCGTCTTCCAAAGCTCTGGCTATGGTATTCCGCAAACGTATTTGAGCACCTACGCCCGAGACATCGTCTTGTTGTCTCAGACCTCAGGCACCCTGATGCTGGCTCTCTTCAATGCACCCGGCATTATTGCTTCTTCCTTCTTTGGATGGCTGAGCGACAATAAGCGAATCACTCTTCCGGCCCAGGCCGTATCCGCGATCCCCCCTGTCTGTTGCGCCCTTTCCACTTTCCTCTTCTGGGGCTTGACGTCGCAGGGCGGCATTGGCCTCCTCATAGTCTTCTCCATGACGTTTGGGTTCTTCTCCAGTGGCTATAGCGCTACCTGGGGAGGTATGCTCAAACAGATGGAGTGTGAGTCAGCCGAGAGAAACGAGGCCGTTGACCCTGGAATGCTCTACGGTCTGCTAAATGGTGTCAGAGGGATCGGATATGCAAGTGGAGGGTTTGCTGGTGTAGGACTACTAAAAGCTGGAACTATATGGACCAGCCAGCGCTTTGCTTATGGGACCTCTTACGGGCCCCTTATTCTCTTTACGGGGCTTTCTTCCCTCCTTGGAGGCTGGGTCGTTCTATGGAGGTGGAATCCGAAGACACTCTTGCCATTAGTGGCTCGAGGGTAAGGAGCGCTAATGTGGGTGCGTGTAGGCTATGAGGCGTATCCTCCTGGGTGGTATTGAAGCTGTCGACTATATTCTCTCAAAGGCCGTAGAGCTTACCACTCTAACTCTAACTTTATGAACACCCATGATAACACCGGGCGCCGCCTCAATAGCATCAAAGGCCTTCATAGCCAGAGTGGGATGAAGACTATATAGTAACGTGTTTTAGCTAAGATATGAGGTTTGAAAAAATTGTATGGTAGAGTAGACGAAGAAAGCCGTTGCCCGCCCGTGGCAATTGTCATGGGAGCCATTACGGGTTTGATTTGGTACGGGGCTGTCTCGATACCGCAGCCGTGGACTATACGACTGGGGCCATCGTTTACCGGCAGGATGTGGCCAACAGTCAGACTTTGGGGCAGAGTCGACGAACGAGGTGTTTGGGTGTACCCTTTGACTCGCCTTCATAGTTGCCCTTGTCAATGTACGGACCATTCCGCATCTGGTAGCTTAGAGAGGCGGCAGCGCAGTAACGATGGACCTGAGGAGTTGAGGGTTAGAGACTTGCAGACTCGTCTGTATCCGAAACGAAACAATTCTCTGCGCTCCGGTTTTTGCATCAACCCCAATTATAATGCACTTACTCTGTAAAGAGGGACCTGGTAGGTCTCTGCAATTGTTTCGGCTGTCAAGGTTTTCCCAACACCTGGAGGTCCACTAGTGAAGCATGCTCGTGATTTATCCCGCAGTCTGTAGAGGTGCAACGAACTTGAGCAAAAGGTTGATCTCGCGTCCTTTTCCTTGTTCAAAATCCCTAAAGCCATCGTTCTCATCTAGTGCAAGGTAACTCTTGCTTAAAGCCCAAATGTGTTTCTCTTGTCTCCGGGGTTTTGGCATTGTTGAAGGATGAAGGGCTCCATGCTATTACGTTGATGTTGGCAACAGTAAACTGAACTGCGATTTATTCTCGGCGAGGCGAACTTTGATCGCCGAGCTACTTAGAAAATGTTTTGCCCCCAAGACAAACCCTAAACATTGTTGGACTGAAAACGAGGAAACTACTCTCTTCAAGTTGGGTCGGGTTGAGATCTGCAAACCCGATAGAATCACACGGCTCCGGAGCTGGGCGTCGTAGTCTCAACTTTCGTTTTGTCTTTCGGAACTTGACGAGTAGTACCCCCATACAGAGGGCCTTTACCCTACGGTTTAATACAAATTAGTACTATGTATTAATTTAGCCCTTGAAGCTAATCTACACCTCGTCCAAGAATCGGATTTCCCGATCCCGTCGAGGAGTTGAAGTCCCAGATTCACCATCGGCTTGAGTTGGGGCACTAGCAGGGACGGCACCATGAGGCATCTCTCCCGAGGGCCTAGTTGGCACGGTAGCCTCTGAATGGAGTGGACGACTGTCCAATACAACTACAGGAAGTTGACCGCGACCCGCAGCCCTGTTTCCGCCGTCACTGTTACTACCACCTGCAAGGTATTTCCCAATGACGGGAATCCTTCGCCGAGCTTCAACCAAGTGTGGCTCATCGCTTAGGCTCTCGCTGAGCACACGGCCAAACGTCCTCGGTGCGAGATATCCCAACTTTCCAAGCGGGATGCTTAGTCCATGAATGACCTATTTTGATATTAGTGGAGAACCATTCAAATGCGGAGTGCTAGATATAACGCTTACGACACTGCAAACAGTAAGAAACCAGACAATAACTCGAACCATCTCGCCAAGATCCTTTACGTCGCTCCTGGGAATCCCATTTTCGTGGCTTAGATGCTCTTCGATGAACTCTAGGGTCACAAACAGGTAAAAGATGGCCGAGACGCCAATGGGACCAAAGAAGCCTACGAAGATAGCTTGTTTGACTTCAACAATCTGGGGAATCTTCTTGTGCATCAGAAATACCCAGGGCAACCGCCTGAGGAGGAGTACTAGAAGACCAAGAACTACCAGGCGCCAGGTAGAGATGACAGAGTTGGCACCGAAGAGGCCCCAAGGAAGGAATGCGCCATACCATAAAAAGATGGTGACATTGAGAAGCATGTCAATAGTTGGCTGTAGAGAGTCGTCCTTTGTCTCTAGTCGGAACCAGTCATCCCATGTGAACGTGTTTCCGGCGATGAAGCAAGCGAGAACATCATCGGTCCCGATCAATCCGCAGGTGCCGAGAACAAATAAAGCGAGTGCAATTGCGAAGACGAGGAAGCTTTCGCGGTCGACGTAGTTGTGATCCTCAGCCCAGTGAAGTAGTTCCTTGCCTACCCACCCTACCACAGCACCGTACAAGATGCTGAGAATGATTGTATATCCCCAGGTATAGGCGAACCAGAGTCCCATGGCGTCTCCAGCGCCGCCGGACGTGGCACCCGAGCCGACATACTTGATGAGATACAACGCAAAGAAAAGAAAGGGGTAACCCAATCCATCGTTAGCACCCGACTCGGCGATGATAAGATTCTGAAGGTCCTTGGGGATATTTTTATCCGCAAACTTGCCCTTGACTATGACAGCCGAGAGCACAGGGTCCGTTGGTGTCACACATGCACCCACGGCGAGGGCATGCAGAAAGCTGGGCGTCCCGGAGAGTCCCCAGACAATGAGGCTCGTGGCTATCCACATGCATATCATTCCTGGCCCGAGTAACAAGGAAAGGGACTTCCATTCTTTTTGCAAGTACTTGCTGGGAAGTTGAACGCCCGCCAGGACGAGCTGGACGCCCAGTACTAGCCGGGAGAAGTTGAGAGTGGTGGCATTTAGGTTGTCTTCGCAGTCGATTTCTGAGATGCCATCCACAGAACACTGTGCATAGTGTCTTGGTCTTATAAAATTGGCGCCATTGGGTCCAAATGCCACGCCTACCAAGAGTGCTATAACTGTTTCCTCATCGGGTCAGCGGCCAAGATTCTGCCAAGACGGCTTCAAATGCCAAGAAAACAGCAAGGTGGGGTGCAGCAGGAGCGACTCACGGGCTTCAGAGAGATAGTAATTTTCCTTGAGGAGATATGATACTAGGCCAAACAACGAGATGAAACCCCCGAGAAGGGCTAAGATGATATTGAAGTTGGAGAGCTGAAGCGGAAATGCCCAAATATCGCGCGACATCACAGGCAAAATGCCGTGGGTGGTAAGAGAGATGAGTGGCAACAACGAATTTAAACAGGGCCAGTGAGAAAAGAAACCGTAGCTCTGTTGTCGATGATAATAGAATTCGCGACGGGGACAAAACTACCTGACGATAACAGAATCAGGATTGGAAATTTTGGTGGTGGCTTCGAAAGAGGTTTTCTTATCGACCAGGTCCACAATTCTTTTTGCCCCTCATTTATGGTCCCGGGGTTTACGGAATTGGGCTAAGCCTATTGGCGTAAGGTCGTTACTACTGTGACGTTGTCGTTGCCGATGGGAATGATGTGTGGGTTAGCGCGGCCAAGAGTGGGTGGGTGGGTGTCAAGAAAACATGACACACTTTGACACTTTGACAAACACAAATGTGCGACTGGCACGCACTTGGCAGTTGCCTAAATAAGTAGAGTTTGATGGTCAATTTTGGGTAATTTGAGAAGGATGAGAACAAATTTTCCATTCTGCAATTTTCCGTTTGCATCAACTAGCTCTATGAAGCACGAGAGTGCAGACAATAAACAATTAGAGAGCGTCAAAAACGAGACGACGGCAATGAGGACACGGGAGCGGGCAATTCCCTTTTCGATAAACCTGACGTAAAAATAACAAAAGCGAATGTAAACAATATCTTTTTTTTCTCTTTCTTTTTCTTCCCGAGCCCTCGACTTTTCATTGTGTATTAGAACCAAAGACACCACAGAAAAGAACAACGACCCTCCCACGCCCATAGCTATTGCCTCCTTGAATCTCATCTCATTTCCTAAGCTGAAGTCCTCCACCGTCATCCTAGATACCTCAGCCGCCGTTGATTTTGTAATCAACGATGACTCTCTCAGGCCCAATACGTTCGCCATTGTGAGTTAGGAACAATGCTAGACCGTGGAAAGTGTCGTGCAAAACATGAAGTTCGATCTTGTCTTCAGGCGAAATGAAAGGAGTGGGTTTCATCCACGTGAGGCGGCAGAGTGTTTTCACCCCGTTATAGGAGGGGCCTTGCCGGTAGACAGGGAGGGTCAGCCCGCGACCAGAGGCCGTCATTCGAACTGCGAACGCAGTACTTGGCACGGGGAAGCTAACGGGTCTCGTAGGAGAAAGGGAAAAGCCCTGGAAGTTCCATTTAGCCCACGGTCCCCGCATCAGCCTTGGGTGTCGCGCACAAACCTTTTCAATGATCCAATGGACAGGCTGGGTCTCGTCCCACTGAATTCCATAGCTCTCGAGGGCCATGTGTGATTTGGTTGTCACGATGGGACTACCGTCTGGGTGGCAATCATCCATAGCCTGCAAGATCGCACCACGAGAAACCAGTTCCCTCAATCAGGTCAGCTCTGCAGGTAGCTTGGGAAAAGAGAGTTGGTATTGGGGGTGGAAGGTTGAAACAGGTGTGGAATAGGAACTTACGAGCGATATGCTCCGTCACCAACTATTTGCGTTGGAGGCCCGATTCTTCCAGCAAGTTCACGGTAGACCATGGAGCTTCTAGCCAATCCACCAGATAGAAGAATCTACTAGTTGACGAAGTAAGTGCCCTGCTATGATATTGCCATTACACTGCGCATGAATTTGCCTCACCTTTGGAGGCCTTCCGAAGCTCTCATAGGCTTCTCGGACCTGTGACTGTACCAGGTCGATTATTCCTTCTATTACGGACTGTCGGATGAATGAAAACTCTGCCCTGTATTTCGTTATTAAAACATGGTCTCTCATGTCAGAGAAATCTCCTGGATAGTATCCTCGATTATCCCACGGCGGCTCCCACGCTGAAGAGGCGGGCGTACAAATATTTGGAAATTGGGTATTGACAGAAGTAACAAAGAGTCCGAAAGAGAGAAGAAAAGTCTACTAACCCTGAGAATGAGATGTGAATATCAGGCGCACCAAGGTACGTCGTTGGCCCTCCTCGATATTCCAACGGGTGAGGGAAATCAATGACATTCCCCTTGTGGCACATTAACATCATAGATCTTCCGGTTTGTTCCCACCACTGGGACGCGTTGCTCCAGAATTTTAAGCTAAGCTCCTCCAAGATAGCCTCATTTCCAGTGACGGAACATATCTTGGCTTTAAGGCACTTGTAGAAACCGTCTTCGAGGAACATGGCGCCACAGAGTCGGCTTCCTCCGGGGACACGCTCGGCTAGCATGTATCCCTGGTCCCCAACAGAAGATATCTCGTAAGTAGCAGCGTCCTATAAACTTTGTCAGCCACACATGCTAGATGAACCTGGAGGACGGTGGACAATTTACCGCTGTTAAACCACCACAGTCGCAGACAGTGATCAACTCACCGCTCTGTTGCGATCACTGTTAGCATTTCTTTCACAAGCACACGGGAGGTAAATGACAGTACCTGGCTGGCGGGGAGCTCATTTGAGGCCTTGATGGCCCAGGTCAGGAGAGTTGGGGCAACCACCGCTTGCTCACGCATGAAGGTAAGGGTTGAGCTTTTTGCCGTCTCGAGAATGCCTGCCTCCTTAACGGCCCTTTCCATGCGTCCCATGGCATATTCTGGCCAACAGGCCGGCACAGTCAAGATTAGGTGTAGGTTTAGCGACTGGAAATCTCCATAGCGCTGGAGCACCTTCTTCGTGGCAAATTCTTTGATCTCAGGCCAGAGCTGGCTAAAGTAGTCGGCCACAACCTGGATAGGTGTCATATCAAGGGAACCAGTTGCATCGGCTGATTTTTGTAGCAAGGGAGACTGTTTTGCGTGAAGTGGCCAATCATCTAGGTCTAAGATGAAGAGTTTGAACCACTTGATAGTAGACCAGTCATCGCCTGGAGGAGAAGCGCAGCCAATCTTCCTGCGTCCGTCTGGATGCGCATACAAGACCGAAGGCATGGCGATGGATGGGGGATGCTGTGTAGGAAAGTCGCAGGAGAGTATCTTCTCATACCTTCCTCCGGACATTGCGACTTTGGTGAACCTAGCAATGGCTTGTGAGCCTTTGAACGAAGGTCGTAGATGGGGGGAGAGAAGATGGGTTGATTGCCAGAGGGAACTTACAACGCGCCAAAGTCGATAGCAATGACAATATCATGCTTGTCGGCGGACATTCTGTGCGGTTGAGTTGGTTTAGGGTTGAGAAGAGGAGTTGTTTGAGGGTCGAGAAGATGTGTGTGGATTGAACCTTGGGCTCTCAGTGTCTCTTATGTGGTGGGAAACGTTGGTATTTCTATTCACGGTAGTATCTCCTTCGTTTACCGTCTCGTGGTGGGCCCAAGTGGAGACTTCTCTGTCAACGCAGTCCATGTTACATGCCGACTGTCTTCTCCCGTTGCCAGCTGTGAAATCTGCCAAGTTTCAGGATTATGAGAAATGACCACTCACTCCCGTTGGATGGGCGTCTACATCGGTGAAGTAGCCCCCGTAGGAAAGAGAGTCACCCCGGCCGTGTTGATTACTATTATGGTCTAGGTACCTTGGTTGCTGTTATATCTATTAAACCTTGCTACCAGGTCACCGCTGTACCAAAATATGATGGATTAAAACGAGCGATGCTACTAGAAACATCCCAGCCGTGTCCGTGACCATGCTGTAATACCTCAGCTACCTTAAATACTCTCATGTTTTCACCGCCTCATCATAATCTGACGGATGCCAACTGGTTCGGCAGCTAGAGTCAACTCAGCATGCAAGCTTCCGGGGGCGATGTTTGCTCCAGTAACAGGGCATGCAACTCCAAATAGACATCAAAACCTGCAATGTGGGCGACTCTCCCACGTCTAAGTCCCAATTCATGAAGTACATCTGCTCGTTTGCGGCCCGTGCCCACTACACCGATGGTAAGGCTTCAGCCAAGCCGTGACGAACACATCATCCAAATAGCAATCGAATTTCTCAGCCGAGACAGCCAGCCGGAACAGCCAATGTCCTCAACTTCCTACCCAGGGGAATACCGGCAGATGCACATCGGGCTGGCTCCCACCACCTCCATGCTAAGCAGTCCAGCTTGATGCGCACGTCGTAACTTTCGACTTCACGAGGCGACGGCACGAAGAGGCCAACTCCCCAAGAATCTGTATCTGGATTTAGGCTCTCAGACGAAACTGACTCACATGCCAACTACCGCATATGACCCGGCTTTATCCGAAGTTGTGCTGTTGGTATGGGTACCGGTCTGTTGTGTGGTGCAAACAAACGACTAGTCTAGTTCACACGCCAACAAACGCCTCAGCTGGCTGATCAATGCACTCCATCGCCGGCCGACAGACCGGTGAAGCGCTCCACCAAACGGAGTGGCTGTCACATTGTAATTGACATCCATGGGTAAGTAGGTGGCCGGTCAGTCCGGTAAGAAACCTTCGACCGCCCAAGCATGGGAGCTGTGGGACAGGACCTTGTCTTCCTCCTGGCCCTACTTCCCTCTTCTGCTGGCAACACAAACGGCCGTCAGCAATGCACAGACGCAAGAAATGCACAGACACAGACTAGTGCTATGTGTATTACACCAGGACATTGGTGGTTTCTGAGTCCGGCTGTGTCGGTAGTTCCGAGCTGATGCAGGGAAGCGCTCAATAGCACACACAGACCATCCCAGCTGATGGCAATTGTTTGATCTGTCTATTCCTTGGCAGCAAGGGAGAAGTGTTGGCACTCTCCGGAGGTGGTGCAACATCGGCTTTCGCTTCTCATCCAAGACCGATTCGACACTGCTCCCTGCCCCCTCGCC
>JABSTB010000277.1:0-39517 GCA_013756995.1 Neonectria neomacrospora
TCTCAGTTCCCAGAACTCAAAGCGCCCGCTCACTCATCCCCAATGATTACGCCCAGGGCCTGAGACACGCACTACGGAGTCCGCCCCAGGCCCTTCGCGCCCTCCCCCAGCCGCTGCGAGCCACTGGAGGAGCCACTGAGAGCCACTGGGACGCCATAGCCCGTCCACTGGTCCACCGGTCCACCAACACCCACGGCGCCAAACCCCAATGCGCGACACCACCGACTCGCCTCCAGCTCTCCACACCGATCTCTCCCCTTAGTCCTTACCCGCCATCACTACCTGATGCCCGGTTTCCTCCTTCAACTTTGCGCCGTCCACCGTTCTTCGTCTTTTTTCTTCGATGAATATCGCCATCTAACCCAAGCCCACCACCGAGCACTCGCTGCCAGGCCCGTTGTCGCCGCCGCCAGACTGCGGCGTCGCAGAGCCTTGTGTGCTCCCGCCACTCATTTGCAGAAACGCCGACAGGTTCTTGGCTGCCGTTCTCTCAACAAGATCTTCGACCGCCGCCTCACCATGGCTTCGCATCAGGACATCCGTCGTCGTTACTCGGTCGCTGACCGAGTCCCCGCCGATTTAATTATGCCAATAGCGGCTGCCAACTCCAATTCAGACACCAGCAGCCCAAGCACAACAACAACTTCCCCTGTCGCTGCTCCTGTCCGAGATCTAGCTCGTCAGGGGAAACAGCCGGAACTAGCACATAGTCGCCAGAACAGCACCGCCTCAACAGCATCGATGCCTCCTCCCCCGATGTCCAGAGACGATGCCCCTGGCTTCAGACGTGGTCACTCTCGTTCCAAGTCCAGCATGTGTCGACAGGTGAACCGACTCTCGCTCACCCTCCCGATTGCCCCCCCGACCAGCGACCCGTCCCGACCGACTCCCACCTCTGCCATGTCTTCCGTGCCTCCGACGCCCATTGACTCGGCTGTCACGTCGCCTTCTGATGCCAATGAGTTCATCATTGCCATTGCCGCCCAGGAGAGACGGGTGCTGGAATTGCGTGAGGAGCTGATCCGTGCAGAGTCGGACCTGACTCTGCTCAAGAAGAAATGGACCTCGCAGGACGGACCTCGCAAAAGGGGTGACCCGTTCCCCCTGGAGTCGACTCGCCCTGTGGCTCCGACTACTGACGATGATTCATCTGCCTCAAGACGCAGCGTGGATATGGACCGCAGAAAGCTTCTCCAGCAAAGTCAACCTTCAACTCCGCAGCAAGGCCGACGGAAGGTCATGCGCGGCGGCCATACGAGAACGCTATCTCTCCTTTCGCCGGCGAAGGATACTGAGTTTTCTCTCCACGAGGACCTGCAGGCACCCGTCAAACTACCCACAATTGAGCGCCGGGCCGCTCAATTAACCAACCCCAACTTGTCCAAGCGGGCTTCCTGGGCGCCACGCTCGCAGCAGCAAAACGTGGCAGGTGTTGGCCAGGTCGTCGAGGACTTTAAGCTAGGCCTTAAGGCTTTCGTCGAAGACATCCGCCAGATCACCGTCGGGGACGAGCCGATCTCGGGCCAGCAGTTTCGCACCACAGCGATTGACTACCGCAATGGCGCACCCGGGAACCAGGACACCATCAGGCCCAATCACCCGCTCCGACCCAAAGTGAGCACTGTGT
Source organism: Neonectria neomacrospora (assembly GCA_013756995.1). Taxonomy (NCBI): domain Eukaryota; kingdom Fungi; phylum Ascomycota; class Sordariomycetes; order Hypocreales; family Nectriaceae; genus Neonectria; species Neonectria neomacrospora. The sequence continues at coordinate 1,628 of JABSTB010000277.1, forward strand.
TTGAACCTCCTCATTCGGCTGAGTCAAGCCCGGTCCGAGGCACCAAGGTCGCCCCGCAGGAGAAGCCAAAGGCTAAGAGCAAGCACTTTTCTTGGACGCCTCTCGGTCTCGATTCGCTTGACGACAACGATTGGTCCAACTGGGAGTCGCCTGCGTCTACCAAGACGTCGCGCTGGAGCGGCTCAACCATGGGGAGCAGCCTCGATGACACGCCCGATGAGGAAGAGCAGAATACAACGCCCTTGTAAGTATATTCAGCTTACGATATCCATTCACCCCGTAATATACTGACTAGCCATACAGAAAAAAGAGGTCGACCGGTTTCGACTCCCCGCTTCTCTCTCCCAAGCTAGAGGAGATATCTAACATGGTCAACCGACTCACGCCGAGTAACATCAAGCGAACCGCGACGAACCTCATGGATGAGTGGGAAAAGTCCCTAATGGACCCCCAAAATCAACGCCAAGCCCAGGTCCCGGTCCAGGTCCAAAACAAGGAAAACAGTGTTTAACAAGCAACAAAGCATCATCTTGGTTCCCACGGCGCAACCGGATATATTGGACCTACACAGAGCGATCTGCACAAAGAAAACAAAAAAGTACAAAACGCAAAGTTATGGCGACACAGACCACCATTTTGACGAAGACGAGGACTCGGATGCCCTCTGGAGGCGTTTGCATTCTCGCAGGATACGCTGGCTCTTGGACTGTACATTGGGAGAGGGATTTCCTTTGTTTCTGCTTGCGAATTGTTTGGTTTTTTGTTGGATTGAGCTGAGGGAGGACTATAAAGTTGTGCGTGCGATTGTTATCTTGCTGGGATAATGATAATGAATGACCATCATGAGTGATGACTGAGGAATCGTTGTATTCTGAGTCTGAATTCGAATTACTATTAAATATGTCAAAAGCAATGGAGTTAATAATTTTGGAGTCGAGATGTGCCTGGAAACGTGACTACGACGAATGCTAAATTCACTTTTGCGGTCTGCGCCAAGCTTCATTTGCACAGGGATGAATCATGAGCAGGATGAATGTCATGATCATGAACACTTTCCCCACGGCGGCCCGTGAGTCATGCTGCCATGCGTCCGGTCTTGACTCTGATGCTTCAACCCACCGTTGTCTCGCGAACAAGTAGACGACGGGACGGGACCGGTGGACATCCATTCCTCCCCCGCACAGCCGACTGCGTCATTCGGACGCAGCCAGACGAAGGATAGAGCGAGATGCCGATGACTAGTTAGACGCACTATAAGTGAAGCGTGTTCCAGACGAAGCCCGACGTCCGCCTCCACAAAAGCAGAGACTCGCGGTTACCACGGCAGCCGGGGCCGATGCGCGAAGCCCGACGGCCGAGAAGGCGATGCGGAAAAGTGGAGAAAGGGAGGCCCTGGTAAGGCGGTGTGTGTTGCACCGGGAGACGGAAGACGAGAGCTGAGATGGAAGGGAGGCTACTGCAGGTGCGAGTCGACGGTGGGTGCAAGCGATTGGGGGACACAGGAAAGGTATCAGATGTAACAGATCGTCTGTGAGTGATCTGTGAGTAACAAGGCGGACGTGATGGACATGACGGCGAGATGCACGTCAGTCGTCTAGGGTTCGTTTCGGTCGGGTCGACTTGATTCAGGTGGTGCTCTACCGGACGTTATGACCCTTCCAGTCCTTTGTCCACACGTCGAAAGAATCCGGTTGCAGTAACTTCGCCCAAATGCACGGGATTCGACACACTCAGCCACCTACCTCCATCCAATACCCAGATGCAAGTGCCGACAGAACCACGTCTCCAAGCGGGCAACGCAGCATCTGACGTCACGCGGATAGATACGCGGCAGAGGACGCGGAAGGGCGGGGAAATCATCTGCTCCGAGTCGCCAAAAACGCGGCTCGTCGTAACCTCCGACTATGCAGAACACGTTGGGTGGTATGCGTCCTCGCTGGCGGATGCGAGTGCGAAGGGCACGTGCGAGTGCGATCCCCGCAACCCCGGAATCAGGCTTGCTGCTTGGTGATGGCTCGCATTCGATTGCGCAAAAATAGGGTTGAATCAACCAGATGCATGGCACAATGCAGATGGAATGCCGAACGCGTCATTGATGATTGGGCTGATGAGTCGACGTTGGTTTTGCTATATAAGTTCGAGGTGCAGCCAGCCGCCAAGATCAGTTCTATCTGTCACCACCAACAAACAAGATCATCACTGTCGCCAAGTACCCATCACCAACGATTAATTAATACGAACAAGGTCCTACGAGCAGACAACCTGTCGCCATCAGCGATATATATAAAAAAAGCCAACAATGAAGCGCCCCGAGTTTCAGCCCAAGTTGGCCTTCACTGCTGAAGCGCTTACGTTTTTGCCAACCATCAATACCTTTGTAAGTCGAGATGGCCTCACAAAACCCAACGACGCGCGTTTCAGCTAACCGTCGTGATCCAGATATTCTTCAAAGACTCCTTCAAGTTCAACACCATCGTGCTCATCGGCGCCCTCTTGCAACTCATTCTCTGTGCTATCCTGCCCCTTCGCTGGGCCGTCGTCCCCGCCATCAGTCTGCTCCTCAACTCCGTCATCACCACCACCTTTCAATCCCGCAGCCCGCTCTACAACGAATACAAAACCCACGTTGTTCCCGGCCGCGTCACCGCCCAAGTCCCCTTCGTCCCCACTGCCACCAGCGGTTGCTTTGGCTCCCAACCCGCCGACGCATCCATCGTCGTCTTCAACATCGGCTCTCAGTTCAATCACCCGCTCGGCCTCCTCGCCCAGGGCGTCAAGGAGATAGGCGAACGCTTCGACGCCATGTTGCGCGATCTCAACAACCGCCGTGAGGACCTCGGATTGCTGGGTGTATCGGCCTGGATAGGCGATGAGCGGAGGAGCAACAACACGAACGGCCTTACGTGCCACTTCCGCGATCTCGAGGGCCTGCACCGCTTTGCACATGAGCCTCTGCACCGCGAAACCTGGGACTGGTTCAACTCGAAGAAGTACCCCCACATCGGCGTCTTCCACGAAACCTACTGCGTGCCGGCAAAATCCTACGAGACGGTGTACCTCAACTGTCGTCCCATACTGATGGGTCGGGTAACAACGAAGGTGACGAACGAGGGAGAGGAACCCCAATGGGCGAATGCCCTAGTAAATGCGGACACGCCTGTATTGAAGACGCAGTATTCAAGGATGTCACGGGATGAAAAGGGGAACCTTAAAGAGGAGGTATAAGATAATGCGTTTTTGGATATTGGGTTGGCGAGGTGTTTTGATGTGCACAAAGACTGGCGATTTACTCATGGGGCACCCTTCTCTTTTGAAGCTTGTACGAGTCGTTGGGAGTATCAGATGTAATATTCCAGACATTGGGACCAGATTTCAAGTCTGATGATGATGGTTTTAGGAGTCTTGGGAACACAGCGACGAGGGATGATTGATTTACTATAGTACCTTCTTCTATTTGTCGTTTAAACCGTTCCGTTATTAATAGCCAAAGGCCTCTCAGTTTGAATAAAACAGTAAAGAAGACAGTCACAGACCAGATCTCCCTATGAGCCCCTCAGCGAAATCGCACGGCACCGAAACAGAAACAGCATGTTTCACTTGAAAGAGAGATCTCTTTTTGTATCTCACACAATATGTCTAGATAATAACCCTCGCTATTCTTTCCAAATGATAGGTATACAATCCAAACGGGACTTCAACCGTTCACCCCAAACGCCTCAAAACGCCTCCAGCTCCAGGCTTGTATGCATATTCTCCCTTCTCCTTACGAGAACACAAACGCCGTTCCTGCCAGGACTCCTCCACACATAAGGATCGTCAATATGGCAGCTCCCGCCCTATCCGCCGTCGTGATCTTACTTTGATGCTTATTCACATCGTCCGAGTTTTTGTTTCCCGCGTCTGCGTTGCCCTTCGACGTTCCACCCGTCGACGACGTCACCGGCGTGCTCGCCTTCTCGATGAGCGTGTACATGACCATGGACATGGCATTCATCTGCGAGCCCACGCCCACCAGGCCGTCGTACGTCGTCGTCAGCCAGCTGAACCCGCACGCCGTGCCCGAGTGGCCCTTGAAGCCGGAGTCTGTCCCCGTGCATACCGCGACGGCCGCTTTGGCAGTCGACAGCAGCAGCGGATATATGGTGTCGTATGTGTAGGGCGCCATCTGCGATGTGGCGGCCAGCCAGCGACCTAGGTATCCCTTGAAACTCTGCTGGTCCTGGTTGCACTGGTCGGTCTGCTCGCAGAAGTGCTCGAAGACCACGTCGCTCTTGACGAACAGACTCACGATCTCGCTCAGCATGCCGTCCATGCGCGTCTTCCACGTACTGCTCTCGGTGATGTTGTACATGACGGAGGCGCCGTAGAGGAAGATGCCGGCATTGTAGCTCCACTGCGCCGTGTCGACGGAACTGCAGTTGGTATCGCCAATGGTCACACCGTCGTAGACCTTGTACGCGTCCGTGATGAGCCCGGCGCCTCGCTCCCACTTCCAGATCTTGGTGGCCCAGTCCGCGTATGTGTCGTTGCCGGTGTAGCGGGCCAGGCGTGCGGCGATGTTGAAGAAGCAGCCGTTGGAGATGGTGTTCTTGTAGCTGTAGCCCGAGTTGAAGGTGAAGATCTGCCACCGCATGCCGCCGCCGCAGTGCTCCGTGTCCCAGCGGCTGGCGTACTCGTTGAAGACGGCCTGCGCGAGGGCGAGCCACTGCGGTTCGTCGTCCGGAGGGTCGGGGAACTTGCGCTCCGCCGCTGCCATGGCCGCCATGGCCCAGAAGCCTTGGTCGTCGTTTCCTTCGGTCCTGGTCTGGTTCGTGGGCATGAAGTCCTCGTCGTCTCCTACTTGGTGCAACATACCCATCGAGGTGATGTTGTTATAAGAGTCGTCATCCGTCATCCACCAGTAGTCTATGAGGGCGCCGAACATGGCACCGGCCTCCCACCCTGAAATCGATTAGCGATAGTTGGCGAACTTCTTCGTCGGGGCGGCGTACAGTAGTAAGGGTCTGGCAGGTTACCAGGGACATCGCCAGTGTTATTACCGGTGTAGTATTTTACTAGACCGTATGCGATGGTTCCAGCAGCCTCCTTGATGGATGCTATTTTCCTTCTTAGCAACTAGAAATGCAGAGACTTTAAAAAGCTCGACTTACAATCATCAGTCCATGTCACATCGATAGCACTGACAGAAGCCCCCCATAGACCCAAGGCCAGTGATGTTGTCTGAAGTAATGATCTCATGTTGGCGTATAAGTCGCGGAGGTTTCAGCAACCTCTGGGACAGCGACGTTTATGTTGTAAAGACTGAACCAACCCAGATGGATGTCGATGTGAGTAACGGGTTAGAGTTGACGTCAAGATCGAGTTCGTATTCCGGTGGACGGCTAGGGGTTGCCGATAGGGTAAAAGGCACAAGAGACTCGCCAGCGGATATAACCCAGAAAAGAAGAAGCAGATACGAGGGAGGCAAAGGCGGAAGAAACCGAGGCGAGCGCCAATAAAAGAAACGAACTCGGAACTCTCTCCCTCGACTCGGCGGCATGGCGACTGAAGAGACATGCTTCATTACCGTCCTGGGTCGCCAGGGCTGGCTCTAGACGGCCACGCGTCCGACACCAGCAAGCCCCCACCGTATGACGATAAAGAGCACGATGGTTGGATTCGACCAACGTTTGGAGAGAGCCGGGCCCGTCGAGTCAAGCATCGAATCAAGGGGTGCAAGTGGCTCGGTCCACTGACAGACCAGGGAGGTTTCCAAATTACGCTAGAATCGGCTTGGTCCTGGACCTGCAAATTGAGACCATGAAACAATTTCCCGGGGTAGAAGTGATCGAGAAGCTATGGGGGCTTCTTTCTGGTAGTCAGCCATCATGTATAATCTATATTGAGTTATGTGGCGCTGACGGGAAGATGCTATATCCAAACCTGTCTGTCCAAGTTCATGGCAGGGCCAGCAAGTCAACGACGGAGAAGTCTGTCTCGAGACTCTCGACGGATACTCGGCCGAGTGGGCATCTTGGCAATGCTCTTAGTCTGGATCTCAGCAAGGGCAACTTGACAGGCCAACATGGCATGGACATGCGTAGTCGGTGCTCCGTACTGTCTAGAGATGAATTGCCCCCCGCCAGCTCATCTCGCGGCACCGTCGTCACAGGGACCCCCGGCACGACTGCTAACCGCCCCGGAGCGGCCAAGCCGGGAGGCACGGTTTCGGGGGCTTGGCAGCTCGTTGCTTGTCTTCCTCAGCTCCGACGACCCTTATTCTCTCTGAATGGTTAAGAAGAAAGCGTCCGCCGAAAGGGACAAGAAAATGCGTGGACGTCTGCCGCGTGGAAAAGGCCGACAGCGGGGCTCACGCCATGGCCCCTGCAGCTAATACGCAACCGCGCGTTCATCTACGTACGCTGCCCACGTCGCCCTCTGGTACTATCTTTGGTTTCAACCCCGCCGGCAACGGAATGCGGCTCTGACGGAAGATTCTTTAGGCTTTCTTCTGTGGTTCGCTTTGCATCGTTGCATTTGTACTTCTACTACCAGTGCCATTAAATGAGGCCTGCGGCTGCATCTCTCGGCCGCTTCGTCCACGGTGGCATGGTGGGGCTGGAGACGGTAACATAATTTCCTAATTCGGACAACCACAATCCGTCAACCAAGTGCCATGGAATCATTCTCGACTCGTTCAATATGGGACAAGTCCAGTCTTGGACAATAGCTCGAACACCTATGGCTTTACTCACAACAGCTTCAAGCCTCCAGGGCCATCTCTCAACCCTACACACTAGGATCACTCGCTCCACGCTATCTTCGAAGTGATAAAAAGGAATTAGTACAAGTAACGAGATTGTGCCTTCACAGAAATAATATTGTTTGATAAATAATCATATACACATTCGAGACATCCATCGAGTGCGGAGAGCGAGATCTTCCAAGACATGTCGCTTGGCCCGGCGTCCGGTTAATGCGGCATCGTGCAGTTGCTGGCAGGCATGCCTTGCCGTGTTAAACCTTTTTGGAGGCTTTTGTTCAGTCTCCGTTTGTATGCTGAGCCAAAGTGTAGTTGCCGATATCCCGAATAGGTGTACGCACGCGAGTTCCTTTACATGAAACTTGAATCCCACAGCTTGCAGCAGTTCACCCGTCGGTCCCGTGAGTATTAGGATTTCTCAACGTAGGTACTATGTAGGGCCGGGAGGCGGTGTTTTATCTGATCCTGTTTCTTGAACAGCTTGCCAAGTATAGCATCGCAAGTATATACCCAGGAGCCACAGCCAAAGAGCAAATTCATGGATAACAAAGATAACTAAGTTGGCACTGTTTCCAAAGTCGTGCTTTTTGAGGCTCTGTCATTTATTAGTGATAGTTATGGGGACAGCTCCCCAACCCCGCGTTCTACCTCCTTTCTGGGCTCCTGTGTGAGCAATGCGTCAAAGAGCAAAACAAGTCTTTCGGCAACAATCTGGAAGACTCAAAAATCAACAATGACGAATTAAAAAGAAGTGGCCCTGTAACTTGCACCTTGGGCTTCGGTCCAGATTTTACTCGATCAACCGCTCTCCAGGTGAGAGGATCGCCATTAAGATTGATCCACCCACCATGCAGTTTCAGGCAGCGCAACTCAATATACCTTGTGCTTAGCAGGGCTTCCCTCCGTTCTTAAATGGCCCTTGCTTGCAGCCTTTCTTTTTTTTAATATCCTCGTGAGTCTTGTTCATCCAGACAAAATCTCTCTGGTTCCGATGTGTCCCTCACCCCCAACGTGATGAGGCGGATAAGCCCGGAAAAGCAGACAGATTTCCGACTCCGATGCTTGGAAATATGCCTCTAGCCTCTGGATTGCCATGACAATTGTACGACAATACTCTGATCATAATTCCCTCACGATACGGCCAAGCGTTCAAACAGTTTCCATGCATTTCCCTGGGTTGTGCTTGAGCGGCGGGTGTGCCAAACCTCCACTTACAGAGGGCCCAAGCATGGCGGAACGGATACCTTCTTATCCGCTCTTACAGCGTACCCGTCGGGTATTCTCCCTTGAGACAGGTTCGCTGCCTGGTCGGCTTGCCACCATCACGGGATTTTGCCGATCGCTGGATGCCATTAAGCGTGCTGTCATGCGGTTCAGTCCCACCAAACCCCGCGATTCCCCCAAACCCCCACTTGCGTGCAGCAACTACCGACCAAGACGATTCTTGGCAGGTTCATACTACGATATCCCGAGGCAAAAGCTCACCTGATTCATAAACTCGCTCCTGCTCGTGCGATTCTTGAGTTTCCCAAGAGTCTGGTGTCATAGTCTGCAATCTTTGCTTGAGCACGCCTCACAAGTCGTAACCATGTCGGCCAAACACTTCGTCAACGACCCTACCCACCTTGTCACTTCGGCCCTCCATAGCCTCACTCTCACAAACCCCTCCATTGCCCTCGATGTAGACAACAAAATCATCTACCGCCGTCCTTCTCCCGATGCCACTCCCCAGGTCTCCATCATCTCCGGCGGTGGCTCCGGCCACGAGCCCTCCTTCGCTGGAATGGTCGGCCGGGGCATGCTCTCAGCCGCCGTGGCCGGCACCATCTTCGCCAGTCCCTCGGCCGAGCAGATCCGCAATGCCATTACCTCGCGCGTGGACACCTCCAAGGGTGTGCTTGTCACTGTCATGAACTACACCGGAGATGTGCTCAACTTCGGCATGGCCGTCGAGAAGGCCAAGGCTGCTGGACTGGCTGTCGAGATGGTCGTGGTAGGCGACGATGTGGGCGTCGGCCGCGCAAAGGCGGGCAAGGTCGGACGCCGTGGAATTGCGGGCACAGTGCTCGTCCACAAGATCTCCGGCGCTCTAGCAGCGCTGGGCAGGCCCCTAGACGAGGTCGCCGCGATCGCCCGCTTGACGGCCGCCAATCTTGTGAGTGTGGGAGCCAGTCTGGAGCACGTACACGTCCCAGGCCGCAACGCTGCTACCGAAGGAGGCCTGGAGAATGGAGAGGTCGAGGTCGGAATGGGCATTCACAACGAGCCGGGATCCGAGAGGTCGAAGCTGGAGCTGCCCGAGCTGGTTGGCAAGATGCTTGAGCAACTGCTGAACCCCAACGACAAGGATCGTGCGTTCGTCAACTTCAACTCCTCAAACGAGACGGTACTCTTGATAAACAACCTCGGCGGCGTGAGCGTCCTCGAATTGGGCGGCATCACCGTTGAAGTCGTGAGCCAGCTAGAGACCAAGCATGGTATCCGTCCCGTCCGCACGCTCAGCGGCACTTACATGACCAGCCTAAATGGGCTGGGCTTCAGCATCTCCCTGCTCCAAGTCGTTCCCCACAAGTTTGACGCTCCTGGAATTGTAGGGCTTCTCGATGCCTCTGCTGAGGTTGTTGGCTGGTCGGCGCCGATCCAGACGAGCACCTGGGAAGCCAAGAACGAGGCCACAAGGACAGACAGCTCCGGCATCACTCAAGAGACCAAGCCTAGTGGCCTCAAGATGGACGCCTCTGTGGCTCAGTCCAGCCTAAAGAATGCCCTTGAACGAGTCATTGCTGCCGAGCCCGAGGTCACCAGGTATGATACAGTGGTTGGAGATGGAGACTGTGGAATCGGCCTAAAGAGGGGTGCAGAAGGTAAGCGCAACAAATCCCGTTCAGAAGCATAGTGACTGATGCGATCAACAGGGGTCCTCAAGCACATCAGCGAACACCCGTTGACTGGCGACGTCGTAGTCGACGTTGCCGCTATTGTATCCGTCGTAGAGAACACCATGGATGGTACATCAGGGGCGCTTTACGCCATCTTTCTGAACGCCCTTGTCCACGCCTTCCGCAGCCTCGGCTCTGGTGACGCATCCCCGGCGGTGTGGCACAAGGCACTGAAGCTGAGCAACGAAGCCCTTTCCAAGTACACGCCCGCACGCCCAGGTGACCGAACCCTAGTCGACGCACTGTACCCCTTCGTCGACGTCCTGGGAGAGACGGGCGATGTCAAGCAAGCCGCTGAGGCGGCAAGAAAGGCGGCAGATGAGACCAAGGGGATGCAGGCCAGTCTCGGACGATCAGTTTATGTCGGAGGTAGCGGATATCAGGAGGTTCCCGACCCTGGTGCCTGGGGCCTTGCCTGCTTCTTCCTTGGGCTGACTGGATGAATATGGCGGCGAAGACCTAGGCCTGGCCTGGCTGGCATGGATTCTGGCAGCAATCAAACTGAACAGCATGCTGTATTATAGCGAGAAATATCCAGAACATGAGAACCTGTGTCGTGCGAGCAAATGGGAATGTCATCCGTGTGCGCAAAATCAGAATGTTTTCAACGCCTATGTAGTCCCTGTGAGTCTCGCCCGTAAGACCGTACATACAACATCCCATCCATCTTCAAAGAAATCCTGGCCCCAGATCATGGCGGAAAATTAGCTCAGAAGCACCAAGATGACACTATCTCCTCTCAAGAACCTGCGCACATGTTAGCATTGGGCGTTGACGGAACCCGAGCGGTCGACCGCTGTCCGGGGCATCTTTCAGCACTCACATCTTGCTGATGAACCGATCCTTATTCACTGGCCGGCCCTTCTTTCCATTCGCTAACCGCGGTGTCTCGGTCCACATCTCCTTCACGTTCTCGAGGACCATGTTGCAGTGTCGGTCAAAGGCCTTGACGCGGGCCAGGAGCTTTCTGTTGTTGCGGATGGAGATGAGGACCTGCACGTGCGAGCGCACGGCAGTCTGGAGGATGGAGAGCGGTCCGGCAGAGAACTCATGCTCCTCGAGCTGGGCGATCTCGTACTCGCTGTTTGCAAAGGGTCATCGTTAGCTGGCGGTGTCGTCGCGGGGCGGGGAGGATTGGGGGGCAGAGGGAGGCGCGTACGTAAGCTCTGAGCGCGCCTTGGTGAGCAGCTCCCTAGTATATCGTTAGTACCAGCACTGAGGTCTGCGGGGGGATGCGTCGTACTGAATCTTGGGGTCTGATGCCATTGTGGGTGGATTTCTCTAGTCGTTGGGATGAGGATGCGGCGCGCAAGGCTGAAGGCTGAAGCCCAGAAGCTCAAAAAGTCGACAATGGACGACGGTGGGTCTGATTGGCCAGAGCTGTGGAGCTGCCATCCCGCAACCTGATCAGGCAAGCCAGGTCGGGACAGCGGTCAGGTGACAGACGCTGGCGGGCGGGTGCTGGGCCTTGGCACGGAAAGCTGCTGCTATCCTCGGATTCAATTTTGGTTTGCCGTGGATGGGATAAGCATTGCCGCGGCTCAACAGACAACCACCACAACCTCTAAAACCCCCTCTTTCCTCGATGCGCATGTCAATCTCATGAGCGCATCGACAATTGAGCTGTAATGTCATTCAGAACTTTAGCAGCCCGAGCTGCCAATGCTGCAAGCAGCCAGACCTTTAAAAGCAGCTTCGGCATGGTGCAACAAGCCAAGGTTGTGGGCTCCTCTCTAGGCGCTCGACAGGTGAGCGAATCTGCTGATCACTCAAAATAGCCTCAATTTCTAATGACCGTGCTATAGCTGTCCACCGAGGCGACCACGACCAAGGAACTACCGGGCGACGAGGCCAACGATGTCGTTTTCGAGAGCAAATATGGTCTGCGAACCGTGATGCTCAACCGACCCAAGAAGCTCAACTCGCTGAACGGCTCGATGATCCGCAAGATTGTGCCCCGACTGGTTGAGTGGGAGAAGTCGGACATGGCCAACGTCATCGTCATGAAGGGCGCTGGCGAGAAGGCACTCTGCGCCGGCGGTGACGTTGCTGCGCTCGCCAACTACAACCAGCAGGGCGAGGATGGATGGAAGAAGTCGGCCGACTACTTTGCGCTCGAATACAAGCTCGACCATTACATCGCGACATACCAGAAGCCCTATATTGCCTTCATGGACGGTATCACCATGGGCGGCGGTGTTGGTCTCAGCGCCCACGCACCCTTCCGGGTTGCGACCGAGAAGACCGTATTCGCCATGCCTGAGACGACGATTGGTTTCTTCCCCGACGTCGGAGCCTCGTTTTTTCTGCCTCGAATGAACGGATCTGTCGGAACCTACCTTGCCCTAACCAGCGAGCGAGTGTCTGGCCCCAACGTCTTCTACTCCGGTCTCGCCACCCACTACCTGCACTCGACCAGCCTACCCGACTTGGAGGCTCGCTTGGCTGAGCTGCGGTTCCGTGACAGCGACGACCTCCCTACTCGACTTGCCCTGGTCAACGCGACGCTTGAGGAGTTTTGCACTGGCCTTCCCTATGACCAGCCCATCCACCTGGGCGGTGAGGTGCGCCAGGCAATTGACCGATGCTTCAACAAAAACAACATCAACGAGATCATTGCTGCCTTGGAGGAGGAGCGGGGTCCGACTGAGGAGTGGGCGCAGAAGCAGCTGGCAACGCTGCAGAAGCGGTCGCCGACGGCGGTGCACGTGGCGCTGCGGCAGATGCGCCTTGCTGGAAAGTGGGACATTGCTGAGGCTTTCAAGAAGGAGCACCAGATTGCGAGCAAGTTCATGCAACACCACGACTTCACCGAGGGCGTGACGGCGCTGCTGGTGCGAAAGGAGAAGCCTGTGTGGAAGCCTGAGTCGCTTGCGGCCGTGGGCAGCGAAAACGTCTCGAAGCCCTTCTTCGAATTCGATGATAAGAAGAACATTGAGCTCTTCACCGATCGAACATTCTCGCAGTATCCTCACGCAAACTTGGGCGTGCCCACGGAGAAGGAGATTAAGCAGTTGTTGAAGGATAACAAGTACACGCCACAGCAGCTCGCCCGGGCTGTCGTTGTCTCGCGCAACGGTCGCCAGGGCATCTCAGATGTGGTCAACGAGATCATCAGCCGCAAGACGGAGGTGAATGCCCAGGGCATTGCCCGATGGGTGGAAGAAGAGTCGGTGTCGACCAGCAAACTGTAGAAGGCTTACCGACCCAGGGGGCCACATGTGATGTGGTGCGACAATCTGTAAAAATAGAAGACGCTACTCGATGGTGTCGTGTAGTGTATGCTATGTGTTGATAAATGGAAATGACATGAACTTCAACGTGAGATGGCGATGGTGTCTTTGCGCTGGATGGAGATGACGATGTTGATGTGGATGGGTGACGATGTAACGGGATGCATCATGGTCGCGGCGACTAAAACAAACGCCTCGCCCAAATGTGGCGAATGGAGAAGGGCGTGTGGGGTGGAGGAAAACCACCAAAACTCATCCAGGAGAGGCGAGGGACGGGCATTCGGACAACCTCGTTTTATTGGGCGTTAGGTCGGGAAGGCTAAAGATGGAGGGAAGGATGAGGCACACTACGTGGGATGGAGGGGTGGGCTGAAAGATATGGTGAAAGCAGATGGCGCACAGAGACAGAAATAAAGATGGAGTCACGAGACAGGACAAGGCAGTGATGAAATGGGAGCAAAAATGGTGGCATGGATTCTCGAGCGTCATCTCCCATCTCGACTGATACAAGAGATGACTGCTGTACGGAATCTACGGTGTCTGGGGGGGCAAGAGATGGAATGGCCTCAGGCAAAGGCCGGGGATATAAAAGGGACGGGCCCGCCCCCGGGACAACGAGAAGGAGGACAGCTTGGATAAAAACCAGCAGCAGCCGCTCTCGCTTCTCACTTCCTTCTCTCATCCATCTCTCGACCGAACGAACCCTCGAACCGGACTCGTTGCTAGGTGCCGAAAGCACGGGCTCGCCAAAGATCCAAAGACCTTCGCTCGACAGTGGGGGAAGCGGCTTGTTGGGTGGCCAACCGAACCACTATCCGGTAGCCCCCGGTCTCTCAGCAATCTCATCTCTTACAAAGTGCCAGCCAGAGGAACGGAAGCCTCAGGCAGAGAGCTCCGGATCCAGATCGACGAGGCCCGGCGCACGTGAGAAGCAGGACTCAACAAACAAGGCGAAGAAGCAGGCAGCCGTCGGCTTATTAACACGCAGTGGAAGAGGTGTTCGGAACGGACGCCGATACACCGCAGCAGCTTCCCAGTGGTGCAGCCAACGAAAAGCTATCTTTTGCGGTGGTACGTCCAAAGGCAATCCGGCGCCAAGAGCCACAGGCGGGGCCGCATCTGCCCCGAGAATCCCGGTGGAGCAACCTCCGAACAACACCAGCCCAAGGGTCTCAGGCGCCCGGTTCCGCTTTTTGGAGGAGCCCGTGCGCTGCGAGCTGCACCTGCACGTGTATTTTCCCCTCGGCGCGACTCCCGCTGCCGCTCCCCAACTCACGTCACTGACGCCGTGCCCCACCGCCCGCCACAGCCCACTGAGTAGCTCGCTGCAACCACTGAAGACGCACCACCATCTTCAGCAGCACACCACTACGCTGCGCTAGGTTCGACACCCTCCAGCGCGTCATCTTCAACTTCTCTCTGTGTTGACCATACCACCCTCACAAAGACTTACAGCAAATATTGCTATTGACCGATTTTTCAATCCTCTTTATTCTTTTCTTGCTCTTACCTCTCTATCCTGGGTTTTCACTTTCCCCTTCATCCCTGCACTTGCCCGTCCGCCCGCTTTCCAAGGGTCCTTTCGTCTTTAAGTGGTACCCACTTGCCTCTTCTGACGCGACTCCCGGCGCGTCACGAACATGACGCCCGCCTCCCGATTTTGATACATACAAGACCCTCGGCCATCCCTCCAACACCACTTCAAACCCACATCCAACATCCACTTTCCTTCTCGCTCATTCCTCCGTGCCTTCCAATCCTTCGTGCCTGATCAAACCATTCAACTGCCTTGGTACCATCTCCCAGTCCACGTCGCTCTGGCATTTGCCCGGAGGGACCTACCGCCATGGCGTCGCCAATGCACATCGCCCCCATGGGCGGCTGGAATCCCAACGGCCAAGCAATGCCTCCAAATAACCACGAGTTTGAAGATTCAGGGCTCCAAGTGAGACCCATGAGCCGTATGATTCTTCCTTCTCCGCCCTCTGTCGCTCTCGTCGCCTGGCTAACACCCGTGCCACAGTCAAGGTCCACTACACATTCGACAAGGACGGCAAGGACAACTGCCTAGCAAGATACCCTCACACCCTCCAGATCCAAGCAATCCCCGTCGACGAAAAGAACTCTATCGGCGTTATAGACCTCCGCATGTGCCTGCAGGCAGTCACTGAATGCAGCCCCGAACTCGCTGGCCAGGATGGCGACTACACCATCTACGCTCTCGACTACTCAGAACCAGACACACCATTAGTGGGGCAAGGCATGTTATCTTGGGCATTGGAGTCTATGCGCGGCGACTGGGCTGCTCATCACCCCAAAATGGTCACCGGTCGCGTCACGAAGAACCTGCTCGCTGTCTTTGGAGGCGGTAACCGTGAGACACTCGAGGTCAAGCTGAAGCTCACCGCCGCCGCCAAAGTCCAGCGTCGAGAGTGCCAGCCCAACATGGATATGCAGCCCATGAGATCCATGGAAACTGCCATGACCCCCACCGGCACCGCAGAATGGAATTCATTTATCCAGTCGAACCCGCAAATCGGACACTCCGCCCATGTTTCGCGTGTTGCGTCTCCCGCCTTGTCCCAGGGCCCTCCCACTATGATGAACCGACGAGATTCGTTCGGCCCATCTGTCCAGAGCATGCCTGCCCAGGAGATTCAGAGAGTGGCACCCGTGCCCGTCGACCCAGCAACGATACCCGCTCAGCCATCATCACGACCTTCCAGCAGAAGCTCGAGGAGAAAGCAGCCTACGGGACGACCCCGAGGCAGGCCACGAAAGAAGCCTGTCGAGGGCAACACTTCAGGATACGAGGACGGGACCGAGGGAGAAGAAGGCCCTGCAAAGAAGAGGGCTAAGACAACCAAGACCACCAAGGCCGATAAGGCTGACAAAACCGCACCGAATCCATTTGCTGCCGGGCCTGAATCCCTCCGGGTTGCTGCCAGCACCTCTGGATCCATCCGAAACTTCCGCCCCATTGCGGTTAACAACGATAATGCGGCGGGCAGTCATCTGCAAGAGGTTCCC
The DNA here is from genome assembly GCA_013756995.1 of Neonectria neomacrospora. Lineage (NCBI taxonomy): Eukaryota > Fungi > Ascomycota > Sordariomycetes > Hypocreales > Nectriaceae > Neonectria > Neonectria neomacrospora. The sequence continues at coordinate 17,572 of JABSTB010000277.1, forward strand.
CGTGCTCCTACGCCCGTTCCCGAAGGCGGCCCGATGAATCTTCCTCCCCGGGGCGGCCCAAACGGCAAGCCTCGACGGGAGTCGTCAATGCGCCAAGAGTCCACCCCAAACTTCGTCAACCAGTACCCCCAACCACCAAAGCGGCCTCTGTCACCGAGCCAGGAGGATGGTCGTTCCCCTGAGTCTCTCGCCCCAACCCCCAACTACTCCGAAGGCAGCCCCCAAGATATCGGATCATCACCCCCGGTCCCTCGAGCAGTGCCCTTCATACGATCGAGCCCTCCCCCTTCGAGTCCGATGCTCCCCCCCATGCCACAGCAAGCCGACTCCAAATTCATGAATATCGACATCGATGAACTCTTCGAAGACGCAGTCCTTCAGCCGCTCAAGGAGAGCCAATTCGCGGTCAACCCATCGGTACACAAAGTCATCGAGGTGACTGACTCTAGCGGAATCCCCACTCAGGTCTTTCAGATCCAAGCTGGGCCTGACGGCCACGGTCTCGTGCACATCCAGAATTACAACACCCCTTATCCGACCTCCACCCCAGCAGGACCACCACCCGTTGAGGCTCCTCCCTCACTGCCTCCCCTGAAGAAGAACATCATCCGGCCTCGTCCCCAACATCCTGCCCCAAAGCGTTCACAACGGCCTTCGCCCCCAGCCCTTGCACCTACTCCTCCACCCACGACCGACGCTGTTGAAAAGACTGTGAGCCCGGCCCCTATTCCCGAGGCCCCTACATCAGCAGTTGCTGAGCCCGAGCCCGCTTTGCCTGTTGTGGATGAGAAGGAAACGACGTTGACTGAGCCAGTACCAGCCCCTGAAACGACGTTGACTGGGCCATCACCAGGCTCTGAAACAGCTTTGGCTCAGAGCAGCCTCCCAGCGCAAGCTTCCCTCCCTAAGCCCCTCAACCCACCACGACACCTCAGTCGGTCTCAGTCAGCAGGCCCCTTGATGTTTCCTACAGTACCTGCGAGCGAACCCGCTGGTCCTTCCTCGCTCTCCCAGTCCATCGTTGCAGATACTCCACGCGCCACGATCGAGATCCCCACTGTCCTTCGTCGCTCAAACTCCACCGGCCCCCTGAGTCTGCCCGTCCCTGCGAGTGACCCGCTTGGACCGCCGGCACCACTACACAACCTATCAATAGCAGCATACTCTGAGGCGCCCTGCCCCCCCAGCGATGCCTTGCCAGCGCCGTCATCCCCTCCTACGAGATCCAACAAGAACCAGGTCAAGAAGCAGTCCATCAAGCAACGGTTGGAAGCAGCCATCGCCAATGGCGAAATGCCTCCCTTCTGCACCAACTGCGGTGCCATTGAGACCCCAACTTGGCGCAAAATCTGGGTTCAGGACCATGACGGTATCCCGGAATATGTCGAGTACTCCGAGAAGCCGGGCCGGATCACCGCCATCGACATTCTAAAACGCGATGAGGAGAACAAGCCCCTTTCTTATCGACTTATCAAGAAGTCTCTATGTAACGATGACGACAAGAGTTCCTGGCTGGAGCAGCTCCTCTGCAACCCCTGCGGCATCTGGGTTAGCAAGTACCGATCACATCGTCCACAGGACAAGTGGGACAACAGCTTTGGGCGACTAGGACAGGACCGACGCAAGCGGGTTCCGGGTCAAAGTAATTCGAGATCCAGGAAGGCTCGTACGAAGAGTGACTCACAACCCAATCCGGCATCCGAGGCATACTTCGCCACCGATCCCCTTGGTCCTGTGGAGCCATCCTCACCCAAACAGCCTGAAGCTGCTTTCTCACAGGCAGGCCCCGGTGCTTCTCTCAACGAGGTCCGAGGGAGCGAGCCACCCTCGATGCCGACTGGGGATGGTCTACGCAACAATGACATTAATCACTCAAACCCCGGATCAACTCACTCCAGGGGCAGCGGGACCGCTCATAGCCCCATCAATATTGACCTTGATGGGCAACTTGGCAACACCAGACGACTCCTTTTTCCCTCTCCCCGCAAAGCCAGTTCGCCCAGGGTTCTCGGGGAGGTGAATGCGAACATAGTCCAAACCACTGAGTGCAGGCAAAATAAGGAGCTCGCTGCAGAGAAGGAGAATATTGCCGTTAATGAACATGAGGAGGCGTCAACTGAGCACGACGACTTGGAGGCTCTATTCCGGAGCCCGGCAGCACATGCTCGCCCATCAACGCCCCCGCCCAAGGCCAGGGCTGCGACAAGTTCGACTCCTTTCAAGACGCCCACGCGACCAACGCCTAGTCACCGTCCGGTCACCCGCAGCGTTTCTCGATCACTGCGTTCTGTGAGGGATGTCTTGATGTCTCCCAATCAGCTCCAGCGAACGCCAACCAAGACCCCACGGGGCTCTCTCAACGTGCATGGCAGCGCCAGTCGGCGACGCAGCCCTCGAAATCATCAGGTCAACTTTGACAACGTCTTTGACAGTCCCCTGAGTCGCACTATCAGCCAGATGCTCTCCGATCCAGCCTTTGACCTAAGCAACGGCGACCTGGATCTCAGCAGCTTACCAACGCTGGATACCGGCCACGGCACCCTCATTGACTTTGGGAACCTCCTTAGCACGGATGCCGTTATGCCAAGCTCGCCTCCCAAGGATAGTTCGCTGGGGTTCGACTACAGCGGCTCTGCGGATGTCTGGGCGCAGTGGGGCATCGAGCAGAGGGTTCGAGTCGATGAGATGGAGGAGTAAGGAAGTGATTTTAGTACTATAACATTTGCATGGCACAGCGTTTTTTCAGAGTTGGTGCTACGGCGTCATTGCACAAGTTGCAACATTTACATAGACGGAGTTACTGGAAACTGCGGAAACAGGCGCAGGTGCTGAGCACAGGAGCACGACATAACGATCATGGTAGCTTACAATGAAAGAATAATCGGACTTATAATCATAGCGCTGCTTCGTATTTCTCCTCATGACGAAAGGCGTGAAAGTTGTTTATTCCCAAATGGCTTATCCCGTTTGCACTTTAATCTATACATTACTCATCAGCCACAACCACTGTAATTTACCTCCTCTCTTTCCTTCCATCTCCAACTATACCCCTCAATCTTCCTTCTTTACCACGAACAGCCTAGCAACGACTTCCCTACATCAAACATGGCTGCTGTAGAGGCCTCACGGGGTGGTATTGATGGAGCCATTATGGATCGGGGCGACTTCGTGGACTCAGATGACGAAATGGAACTTGAGATGACTGCTGAAGACCCTGAAAGTTATGAAAAGGGCGTATACTACCCTATCTGCATTGGGGAAACCCTTGCTAAGAGGTATTGCATTGAGCATAAGCTGGGCCATGGCGGTTTCGCAACTATTTAGATGGCATATAACACACTCAACAAGAGGGATGTTGCTCTTAATATTGTTATGCCTGGAGATTCGGGAGATCACGAATATTACATACATAGCGAGATCATCAGGACTATCCAGGATACGACCTACCTTCTGACATCCCAGGATATCTCTTATCTCCATAGTCCCCATGGTCAGCACCGAGTTCTTGTCTTTCCCTTGAAAGGGCCAAATCTAAGAGACTTTGCTCGAGAAAAGTTAGTGGCCACCCACATGTCAACTGCCAAGCAACTATTACAAGGCTTAAAGAGCCTACATAATGGTAGAATTGTACACCGGGGTACGTTAGCTTACACTAACATTCTCTCGCCTTCATGATTCTTAAAGCTTATACATTCTACAGGCCTAAATACCGCCAATGTGATGTACAATCTACGCCCTCTCGACAATTGCAGCACAATAACTGCAAAGTACGAACAGCTTGGGCGCCCCCAAAAAATGCCTCTTCCCCCATTCGCCGCGCCTTGGAAAGAGGGTGAACTTATGACGCCAATGAACCCTCACAAGAGTTTAGTAAGAGATACGGTGTCTCTTAGGGATTTCGGTCTAGCAATTAAAGCCAGCACTCCAGTGACACAAAAGGTGCAGTCGCCTGCTATCTATTATGCCCCAGAACGAGTTCATACTATAAACCCGAATTTTACCACGGATATGTAGAGCTATATGTACATCTTTGCGGAGCTTTATCTTGGCTGTCCCCTTTTCTATGGTCCGGGGAATTCTTCTATGGTTATCTTCATGGTTGATACTTTGGGCCCCTTCCGGCAACCTGGAAGGGTTATTATAAGGCTAGTGGTAGTCCATGTCATGATTCATAGTACGATCCTAAAAGAGGGACGGACCCCATGTTAGCCCTTGAAGTCAAGGTTCCACACATTCGATCGGATACTGGTCCAGTGGAGCGACAGCTTGTGCTATCTGTGTTGCGGAGGGGACTTTCTTACTTACCTAAGTATCATCTAACTACAGCGCAGCTTCTAGAAGATCCTGCATTCCAGGAACTCATGGGCATTTACGGCCTTTAAAATCCCTCCTGGGATCCCTTTCCTTCTAGTCTAGTCTATGCTGCTATTGCTATAGAGCATAATTATATTGAATTATAGAGCCTTGATGAAGCTGGCTGGCAGAGCAACGGCATATGTCAGCCTTCTCCACGTTTACACTGCAGCCATTTGTGAGGGGTTTTGGAATATCTCTAACTAGATAGCTGGTTTTCAAGAGGCCAATTCTTATAGATCACTAGGAGTTTTGGGGACTGATTATACCTCGGAAGTCGGGATCCATGTACAGTGTTGATACGTGTTTTGACTGTACAATACACACTGCACTTAACGCGGTCGGAAAATACGACGCGTCCACTGTCGCGACTCAAACAGACCCCACCATCCCTCCAACCACCACAACCTGCATCGTCAACCCAGCATCACTTGGACAACAATCACAGCGACGACGTTCTCGGGCCAAACTGCTAGACAATTCACGAGCTAAACCTCCAGGTCTCCAATTGCCCTCCAACAAAAGATACCCGTCGCCCATCATGGCCGACGCCGCCGACCTCCACTCCCTCTTCTCCCCGAACAAGCCGCTAGAGCCCGACGTCCTCAGCGAGCTCGAGTCGATCCTGCGCCTCCATGACTTGTCTGCCGAAGACCTCTTCTTCAAGTGGGAGTCGTACTGCATCAAGCTTGACCTCGACGCCCAGGCCGTCTCGCTCGACATCGTGCGCAACCTCAAGCAGAGCATACAGGATGCGCTGGAGAAGAGCCACCAACAGGTCCAGGCCAAGCCCGAGCGAAAGGTCATGGCCACGCCGAGGGCCGGCGCAAAGGCCAGTGCAAAGGCCGGCGATATGCTCGGGATATTGGATGGCCTAATGCCCAGCACGCCCGCAACGGGCGGGAGGCTAGGTCGTGCCCCGGGCAGTGGGAGCGCGTTGAAGAGAAAGATGGACACACCCAAGGGGTTGGCAAGCTCCCCAGCGACGGGCATGGGCGATAAGATCAAGACCATGAAGGGAACTGCGTATGTTTTTTATACTGGCCCCTATGGTCGCACCAGCTACTAACACAAACCAGGGAAAAGTCGTTCAACGATCGAACAAATGCTGGAGAAGTCATCGAGGTCCTCAACGACCGCCTCGCTGCCGCCGAACCGCCCATTGCGCCCTTCTCTGAGCCACGTGTCAAACTCACTGCTGCCTCGGACCAGAAGAAGATGAACTATAAGCCGTTGGCTATGAAGCTATCCGAGGCGAGCGAGATTCTCGACGACCGAATCGACGAGTTCATGACTATCGTTCAGGAGCATCACAAACTCGATGAGACGGCATTCGGCAGCGCCGCCAGCCAGAGCACCACCGAGGTTGTAGCCGTTGGGCGCATTGCCTCGGACTCAACAGAGGGAAAACTGAATGCCGCATCACTCGTGTTGGAATCGTCACGGCGCACCGGCATGGGCCTCCGAGTGCCGCTCAAGATGGACAACATCCAGAGCTGGAGCTTCTTCCCCGGCCAGATTGTCGCCCTCCGGGGAAACAACGCGTCAGGCCAGGAATTTGTCGTCAACGAAATCCTCGAGATCCCCTTACTCGCCAGCGCCGCCTCGTCGCAGTCGGCCCTAGAGGCACACCGTGAGAGGCTCCGAGGCGGGCCGGATGCCATGGATGATGGCGCAGACCCAGCACCCCTGAACATTATCTTTGCATCGGGCCCTTATACGGCTGACGACAACCTCGACTTCGAACCACTCCACGCCCTGTGCAGTAAAGCCGCTGATACATACGCTGACGCCCTCATCCTGACCGGCCCCTTTCTCGACGTTGATCACCCCCTCGTTGCGACGGGCGATTTCGATCTCCCTGATGAAGCCAATTATGATCCAGACACGGCTACCATGACCACTGCCTTTAGATATCTCGTTTCTCCCGCCTTCAACCGCCTCACCTCCGCCAACCCGCACCTCACCGTCGTGCTCATCCCCTCGGTGCGCGACGTCCTCGCCAAACACGTCTCGTGGCCCCAGGACACCATTCCCCGCAAGGAGCTCGGCCTATCCAAGGCGGTCCGCATCGTCACCAACCCCATGACGCTCTCCATCAACGAGCTCTCTCTCGGCCTCTCGTCTCAGGATATCCTCTCCCAGCTGCGCAGCGAGGAGGTTGCCACGGGGGCTCCTTCCACCGACCTCATGGGCCGACTGTGCCGCTATCTCGTCGAGCAGCGCCATTACTTCCCACTGTTCCCTCCGACCGATCGCACAAGGTTGGCCAAGACGGGTACCGAGGACGGCGTGGCCACAGGTGCGGCGTTGGATCTGAGTTATCTCAAGCTGGGTGAGATGGTCAATGTGCGGCCAGACGTCATGATGATTCCCAGCTTACTACCTCCATTTGCAAAGGTGAACCCCCATTTGTCTCCTTGCATCATATCGTGCTAACAATGTCCTCAGGTCATCGACAGTGTCCTCATCATCAACCCAGGCTACCTCTCAAAGCGCCGCGGCGCAGGCACGTACGCGCGCATGACGTTATACCCACCCCCCACCGAGAGCGATAGCGAGATGGTCAGTCACAAGGTCTTTGACCGAGCGCGAGTTGAGATCGTAAGGATATAGAGCACGGGGAAAATGGCAAGACTAGCCTGATGTGGCTTGTATGTAATGTAACGATGAACGAAAAAGAAATGGAGTCTTCATGGCACGGCAGGTTGTGCTTTGTTGGGTATTTCATTAATGGTTATACAACGTGGTCGTCAGGCCCGGCCTATCTGGTGTCTACTTTGCGTCTCTTGTCGCTGTCGTAGCGATCGCCGTCGCGTGATGTGCTGCGCTTGCGACGACTCCGATGGTCATCTCTGTCGCTCTCGCGCCGTGGCGAGCGCGACCGTGAGTGCGACCGTGATTTCCGCCGGCGGTGTCCATCGTCGTCGTCCCTGCGACTCTGATCCTCCCTGTCCCCTTGTCGCCGGTCGTCCCTCCTGTGGTCGTCGCGCCGGTCGCCCAACGGAATAGCATTTGCGCCCTTTGCCCCTCTCTCGTCGGACCTGAAGCGGTCATCGTCAGGTTGGAATCTCTCGTCGCCGTCGAAACGCCCGCCCTTCCTCCGCCGGTCGTCAGAGTCGCCCCATCGCCCCGTGTCCTCGCTGCGCATGTCCCGGTACTTGGTGGCGCCCTTGCGACCGAGCTTGGCCATGTCGCGGCGCTGCAGGAACTCGGGCAGGGCCTCGCGATTGCGCACGTCATCGGCAATGCGGGTGCCCATAAGGTCGCGCTTGTCGAGCCCGGCGTCCTTGGCCTCGTCCTGGTAGAAGGCGCCCTTGTGGAAGTAGCGCTGCATGTAGCTCATCTTTCCCTTAGCATCCTTCTCGTCCTGCTGCTTGGCGAGGAACTCGTCGTCCTCGGCCCGCCGCTCCTCCTCGGTCAGGTTGCGCCGGCGCTCGACCTCGGCGAGCTCAGCCTCCTGCTCTTCAATAGCAGTGCGGGCGCGCTTGAGGCGCTTGAGCTCACGGACGCGCCAAGCTGCCTCCTCGGCCTCTGGATCGAGCCCGTCTGTCGTGTCCACGTCCGAGTCCTCGTTCTCCTCGTCATCCCAGTGTTTCTTTCCGGCCGCGCGTGCGGCGAGGTCTTTTCGTATCTGCTCTTCGACGAGCTCGTCGGCGGCTTTCCTGCGGGCCTCTTCTTCGGCGAGTCGGGCGTCTTCCTCCTCTTGCGCGGGATCCTTGGCATTGCCTCTTTGGCTTTTTGGCACAAACTTGGGCCGAATCATTAATCTCCTGGGAGCTTCCTCTTCACTGCTCTCCTCCTCCGAGTCGCTCTCGTCTTCCTCGTCATCTTCTTCCTCCTCGCTCTCCTCTTCGTCGTCCTCCTCCGTCACGAACCCTTCCTCTGCGGCCAGCCGCTCCGCCTTTTCCTTCGCAATCCGTCGCTCCTCGGCGGCCTCTGCCTCTTTTCTCCGGGCATTCAAGTCGACTTTGCCCAGGTTACTCGAGATCTTTCCCGCGCTGGCGGCTTTCGGAGGGGGTGGAATAGCTGGCTCGGCAGGCGCCTCGGCATCGCTGGCGTCGGAGTCGGAGTCTGATTCGGCGCGGGTGGCCTTGCCGGCGCGATAGCGCGCCGGCTTTACGGGGTTCGCGGTCATGCGCTTGGGCGGCATTGTGATGTGGTGAGAGAGAGGAACGATGGTGGTTGGTGACGTTGGAGCTGGATGGGCTTAAAAATTGGGTGGAGCACCACGCCGATAAGCTTATCGCGACTCTTACCCTATACCCTCCTGGTCTCTGTTTCTTGGAACCGCATTTTTGGCTCTGAAGTAGAAAGAGAAGTTATAAGGCGAATAAAGAGAAAATCGGCATACTTCTAACTTATTGATAAGTCTCTAGTCATGGAGGCTGCGGAATATCCCTTTTGTATTACCGTAAGAACTTCCTGTGCTTCAGTGAGATACTAGCATAATACCGACTTACAAGAATTAAGCTACAGAATCTACCACTTACTAAAACACATGGGACCTCAATAATAAGCAAACATGGACAAACTTGAAGCCCCAAGCATCAATCAAGTAAACTGGCAGAATAGTGTCCGAGAGGGAAGGTAACAAAAGACATGAATGAAGCTTTATTCAGTGGCCATAGAGGAGCTAGCTACATTAAGACTCAAACGCAGTCACCCCCATAGACACTCGGCGGAGGGTAGTGATGAACTTGGTAGTAAACTGGTAGCTAACGTTGAATATAGTATTATAAACGTGCATTGAAGTTTAATTTATCTTAGGTATCCATGACCGATTTTTCCTGTAGGGATCGGCTCCCATTGCTTTGTGGTCGTGCGTCCGTTTTTAGCCCAGTGACAGTTATCCTAGCTGTGTGCGACCGATCTCCATTAGATACAGCTACATTAAAGAGCGAGTAAGTGGTTTCTCTCCGTTAATTAATGCACGATGGCAGCTTCTCACCCACTACGGTAGATTTTTATTTTATTTTAGTTTTATACTTTTTACTCGGTCCTTGACGATTCAACATAATACGTCAAGATGATGGAGAAAAAGAATGGAACCTTTACTTAGGACTAGGTGGTATTAAAGATGTAAGTGACAAGATGTCCTCTAGAACTCAATTTATGTACAGGAAGTAGCCCAAGTAGCCCAATGTTATATACTTCTTACATCATCTCTAGTATCGCATACCATGAGACATGCGAACCGGAGATTCATTTTAACCTTCGTGAGTCTCTCTTTACGCCCGGCAAAGCTTGCTGTTCTGGCTGGGAAGGTTGCCAAAGATCTTCTCCTGGAGCTCCCATTTCTCCGAGCCAACGGCGTTGGTAGCGTAGAAGACTTCACGGGGATCCCACTTCTCCTTCATAGCGAGGGCCATCTCGTAGTTTGAACCCCAGAAAGACTGCTGGAAGTTGGGCTCGATGTAGTCGCTCTCGCTCATGTAAGCGCCGGATCCAGGGGTGATCGCGCGCCACTTGGCGAGCCAGTCGAAGGTGAGCTTGTCGGAGGCAGTCTTCTTAGTGGCTTCGGAGGCATCGTCAGCCCAGAATGCAGCGGCGATGCCGTGGAGCACGGTGGTACGCCAGGCAGGGTTGGCGGCGTTGTTGGGGTAGCCCTTGACGCCAGTAAAGATGTTGAAGCCGATGAAGTAGAGGCCGTCCTCGATGGTGGCCTTGACAACATCGAAGGTGTCCCCGATGATGGTGTTGTTCGCCCAGTTGTTGACAGGGAAGAGACGGCTGGCCTGGCGAATGGTGGAAGAGCCCCAAGGCTCCAGAGGGAACGATCCCTGCCAAGCAGGGTAGAAGTCGCTGTACTGCTTGTAGACAGGCTCGACATCGATGCCAATCTCGGCCCACTCGGCGAACATGGGAGCGACAAGAGCCTTGAGCTGCGTAACAGTCATGCCCGGGGCGAACCAGGGAGCCATGCTGAAGCTGTAGCCAGTTCCGATGTTGGAAATGATGAAGTACTCGTAGTTGGCGTTGTCGCGGGCCCACTCAGGGAGGCGCTGCCAGTAGCCCTTGACGGCCTTCCAGAACATGGCGTCGGTGACGTTGTTGACGCCGGAAGTGATGGAGAAGGTTATGGACGAGACGGCGGGGATCTTGGGGTGAGCCTTGACGACAACGGATGTGACAACACCGTAGGTGCCACCACCACCGCCGCGGATGGCCCAGAACAGATCAGAGTTGGTCTGCTCGCTAGCAGTGACGAAGCGGCCATCAGCAGTGACCACCTCGAAAGCAAGGACCTGATCGCAAGCCAGACCGTAGATTCCAGAGAGAGGAGAGTGGCCGCCGCCCTGGATGAAGCCACCCATGACACCGACAGTCTGGCCCTCTCCGCCAACAACAGTGACGCCGTTGTCGTAGGCAGCCTTGTAGACCTCAAAGGCCTGGACACCGGCACCCATCTTGAAGGCCGGGCCCTTATAGCTGCCCTGCTGGTAAGACTTGTAGAACTTGACGGACTTGAGGTTGTGAGTCCAGATGGACAGGGCGCCGTAGCCGGTGGACTTGGCACCGAAGTCGTGGCCGGTGTTCTTGATAACGAGGCGCAGATTCAGGCTGCGGGCCAGGTTGACGGCAAGCTGGATGTGGGCAACAGTGGTAGCATCAATGCTGTACAGGGGGTAACCGCCAATGCTGCAGGCGGTGCCAGCGGTGAAGAGGCTGGGAGGCACACAGGTGAGGCCCTCGAAGAAGACGGCGTTGATAGCAGTGCGATCCTCAGCCTGGATGTAAGAGCCGTTGTACCAGTTGTTGGAGATGTACTCGCACTCCTTGGCGTCGTAGGTGCCAAAGTTGTGGTAACAGACGGAGGCAAAGGGGACCGTCTTCTTGAGAGAACCGCCGAGCAGGATGCTGAAGACCCTCCAGACGGACTCGCTGGGGAAGAGAGCATCGCCAGGGGCGGTCTTGCAGCTGCTGAAGGCGCTTCGCCTCGTCACAGTCTCCTCGCTGTCATCGTCGAACTGGAACAGCTCGATGTGAGACAGCTCGAGGTCGGTGAGGTTGGAGAGGATGGAATCGGTGAGCTGGATGGTCTCATCCTCGAAGAGGGCTGCCGGGGAGCTGCTGGAAGAGCTCAGGATCTCCTCAGCAGCAGGAGCAATGATGGACTCATCGGCCTCTGGACAGTGTCAAGGTTAGCAAGGATGACCTCTGTGACTAAGAGTGAATAGACTCCGAAACATACCAACTTCTTCGCCGTCGACAGTGATCGTCTGGGCAAAGGCCACGCTAGCAAGTGCCGCGAGGGTAAGGAAGCGAGTGACGGACATGGTGGCCACGTGAGAATGTAGGATGGGTAGTATCCAATGGTCACTGGTCTAGCGATGAGGGTGAGGTAGAAGAGGAAGCCAAATAGCCGAATGAGGAACACATGCGTATCTATACGAAGGAGCAAGACTGAACGAGACGGGGGTAGTGGATCGTCCGGAGTTGTCATTGATTGACAATCAATGGATTCAATGCTAACTACGAACCCCGGAGCCAATACTTCTCGGGGCAACGACAAGAACGGCAGTCCTCATTTACCAGCCCGGTGGGACAAGTCGGTCGACTACGCGGCTTTCGACGGAAGCATGGCACGAGGCAAGAAAGGGTTCCATGGGTTAGGTTCTCTAGGTTGTCAAGGTAGGCGGACGGAGACCGGGAGGCTAGGATGCTGGATGCGGCAGGATTCTTGGCCGACCAGAAGGCATAACCAACAAACAAAACAAATTACATAGTACCTACTAAGAAGTCAGTAGTGTAGGAAAGACCCCATCAACCTTGACAGTCATTAACCAGAGGCCTCTGTTTAGCACGACCAAATCTCTGGGTCCGTCGCTTGCGTGACATTCCGCGGCCAACGTCCTGCAGGAGGTGTCCACCACGCAGCATCACAGCCTTCGATAGTTCGCAGAAGACGGGCAAACGCCTGTCGTTATCACTTAGCTCCCTTTTGGATTCAGGGGAGCAGACGGTCTGTACGGGTGCCCGCGTGGCAACTAGACCGGGCTGTTCTTTTTGCCATGTGCTGCTGCGCCTGCAGGAGTCCGTGACGTTTCATCGGTGCCGGGCATAATGCCTTGCTTTGGGATTATATCCCTGGAAACTATCCTGACCACATGCCGCTAGGTTAGCTAGCAATAAACTTGCTCTGCAAGGTCCCGCGTGGTAGGTTTGGCAACGGGCGCTGGGGGATCAAGGAGGGAGGAGGGCTTTTCAGAGTCTAGAAGCCGCGGCACAATCGAACAAGTGCCGAGTCTATCAGAGCTGTGGCTTCGGCAAACCATACTGCACAGAGTGTGTACCACATACTGTGCAATTCGGTAATGGGGAGAGATATCGCGGAGTTCGCGGGGGTGATCCTCGCGGCGGCCGTGGAACCCGGGACGAGGATCCGCCCTAGACCCCTGGGCAAGCATTATAAGCGAGGCTCACGATACAGTGGGTGCAGACTCCGCATCAGGCGAGATAGCTGAGATGGAGTGTGGAGTTCGCCTGTTGGTGAGAATGGATCCTGGAGGTTGTAGCCAAGACGCGGATCCGGGATGTGGGTGTCGGGTGTTTGTGAGGAAGGCTCGCTGCTTGTTGCCGGTATATTTCCAGCATCCGTACTCGTCCTTGGTTGTCTGGTTAGAATTGGAACAAGTGCTGTTCTAGTGAGGCTCTTGGGGTGATTCAAGGGCCCAAGGGGGGAATATGGAATGCTCAGACGGGCTAGACCGGACCGTTAAGCCGGACTCGGTGTCTCGGACACTGAGGAGGCGCTCGCGGGAGTTGGGCAACCTGGCAGCGGGAAGGCAAAGCCAAAGTTTGCATATCCCGGCACCATAGAGCATAGAACGAGGGTGATATATCGCTCATCCGGATGCGGCTGGATCTCCCGGCTCTCAGCTGCAACTTGCAGGGGTTGGCTGAAGACACGGGCATGCCTGCTCCAGGGCTTGCTGACGGCAAGCTTGGATCTCTCCCCGGCCCGACCAGGTTCTAGATGCCAAGCGGAACTGGGGTGCAAGGTCAGCTCTTGTAACGAGTACGGAGCACGTCGAGTGCTAGCCAGGCTGCTCCTACATAGTACAGTACATTGCCCAATGCAAGCGCCCGTGAGGCCCGAACAATGGACGTCGGAAGTTGGTGGGGGAGGAGTAGAAACATTCCCCTCTTTGTGTCGTGGATCTTATTAGTTGTCGTGGTACGTATTGGTGTTGATGACGATGCGCTGTTGCACCTTGCACCGTTGCGATCGATCGATCTCGGCTCTCAAAACAATAATCGAGAGTCGTGGATCGCAAGTCGCATGATTGCATCTTCCCATCTTCCCATCTCTGTCATCTGCCTTATCTCGATTGCCGTTTAAGTTGGCCGAAACCACTTTTTTTTCTTTTCATTTTGCTTCGGCTCTGGGCTGTGGTGGGCCAACATCTCCATGAATCTTTTCGCCTCAACGCTTATATTTTGTGGACCGGACGGTAAAACAGTCGACTGCCAGGGTCCGACCGGGGTCCCTTGCCTTGGCAGATCATTGAGACGAAAGCCGCAGCCTTTCAGGGCTCGAGACTTAGATGAGATGGATCAGCATCCCGACCGGGGGTAAGTAAGACCAAGTGGGAACCGTCGACCCCTGGGCAATCCTGTTGTTGCGGTATTGGAGGATGAATTAGAGGGACCGCATTGGCGCCATTTGGCAACTCTGCGGTCATCCTGACATGTATCCTCGCCTAGGTTCTCACCCTGGGTAAGGTGGTATCTAACGTGGAAGCCAACGTGGGAGACAGCATCGGATGATTTGAAGTCGGTAGAGTATCATCGCGCACTGCCCAGGCCTGTCAAAAAGACGCCAGCCAACGAAGCCACCCGACTGACTAACAAAACCTACGAAGTCGACTAACAACACTCCTATCCTCCGAACCAATTGGGCGGTGCGGATGAAGCCACTTTCAAAAGGGAAGTGAAGGAAACATTGCACGCCATGCCATGTGCTCTAGTGCCTCGACACTTGTCTCCCGAATCGATGGCGTCCTTGGCGCCTGGGCGTCTCTGAGCGCCCGCCCGCCACAGCCGCCCGGGCAGGCAATCATCTAGAAGGAAGGTTGATACTGAGGATACCAATGAAGTCGCTAACGACGATGCTAACTGTTGCTGGCGATGCTAGCTGAGACGCGCCGGGTATACTGTGGGAAGCCTAAGAGAGATAGCCAGGCAGACACGTGCCAGGAGGCATCCTTCGCTCCGCCAAGGGACCGTCGATGGAGCCCTGGATGATGCATCTTCCCCGGCTTCAACCAACATGGACGACGGACCGACGACGCAGGACACGCAGTGGATCTGGGTGTCCTGATCCGTACAGCACTCGCGGCCTTACTACCATGATGCATCTCTCTCTCTCTCTCCGCGGCGACTGAAACGCAGACGTTCGATGGAAGCCTGCGTGCCGGCATGACGCAGGGGACAACCCTCTAGGCGAGCCTCCTTGCCTCCCCAAGGTAGCGAGCTGTTTTGCTTTTGCTGCTCGGTGGGTGTGACAGTGCTGCGGAGATTCTACACGACCATCGCCACCCTCGTCCCCTGGATGAATGCTGCTAGATGATACCCTGGAAGGCCGATTCCCTGGAATGGACCATATCCGATGCGAAGTGCTCCGCCCGTCGTTCCACCTCGATGCTCTGCGAGACTGCGACGCTCTCGCTGCAAGTGCAAGGCCTGCCTCGATCTGGAAATTCGCCCACCCCCAGACGAGGGAACGCAGCCCGGGCCTGCTTCCGCCCTCCCCTTCTCACGGCCAACTCCCAGGCGGAGCCTCTCTGGTCTTGGTCTCTGTCTCTGTCTGACTGCTTCTCTCTCTCGCTTCGCTGTTGCGTATCTGCGTCCCGCCGCGGCTCCGTCGCTCCCCGGGACGTGCTCTGTCCCGAGTCCCCCGACTGCTCTCTGCGCTCTTGGTCTGGTCTGGCCCGGTCCAATCTTGTCTGGTCTGGTCCAGTCTCGTCTGTCCCCGTCTGGTATGTCCTGCAACTCTTTCTGAAGCCCTCGTCCCAGAATGCCGCACACACTAGCTAGATAGAGAGAAATCCCATCATCCCTCTCACTCATCCGTGCCCCGACGAGCCCTGGTCGCCCCGAAAGCTCGGTTACACTGCAGTTTAGAGTACTTAGATGTCTAGTCAACCTGAATCCTACTCCTCCTCTCCGTGATGGAGTGCTGTTCCGTTTCCCTCGTTCTCCCCACCCTGAAGACCGGTACAAAGTGATCGTGTTTGTTTGTTTCGTCAACTCGTGCCTGCTTTCGCAAGCTGGCTCTCTGAACGAGGTCTGTCTTGGGCGTATAGAGCCAAAGACCACACACACGCCGACAGCATGAGGCACGAACTGCTTGTGTCCCTCGCCGAGGAGGTTTACGCGAGAGCGACAGACGACGATGCCGGCTCGGGCAACTACGTCTATCCCTACTC
This sequence comes from Neonectria neomacrospora, assembly GCA_013756995.1. Taxonomy (NCBI): domain Eukaryota; kingdom Fungi; phylum Ascomycota; class Sordariomycetes; order Hypocreales; family Nectriaceae; genus Neonectria; species Neonectria neomacrospora. The sequence goes on from JABSTB010000277.1 coordinate 33,360, forward strand.
GAGGCTCCAACATATTGGTTTCTTCATCCTCTTCTTCTTCCCGGCACTGGCGTTGCTTATCTGGGCTCTGAGAATCTACGGAAGATTCTCAACAAAGCAATATGGCTTTGGTACGCCTTCACTGTCAATATACCCCTTAAGGAGAGTCTGTTTGCTGACCTGGACGTAATTCTTTAGACGACTTGCTCATTACTCTCGCGATGGTACGCTTCCTTCTACCCAAGGCATAGTCAAGACAAAGGCTTACCGTTATCCTTAGGCTCTGTCAGTTGCTGAGACCGGTTGTTCGTGGAAATCTATGCGCACTGCCTTCCTGGGCGTCCATTTTGCCGATATCCCTCCACAGTCCGACCTCGTCTTGGGACAGCAGTGGAACTACATCATCCAGATTCTCTACAACCCTATCCTCGCCATCGTCAAGACCTCGGTGCTCTTGTTCCTTCTGCGACTCGGCGGGCAAAAGAAATCAGTGCGAATGGCTATCCTCAGCTTGCTTGCCTTCAACGGCGCCCTCATGGTCACCATCTTCGTCGTCTGTATCTTCCAGTGCACGCCTGTCGACTACTTCTGGACGCGGGCGTCACCAGTCAAGCACGAGGGGACCTGTATCGACACGAGCGCCTTTTACATCGCCACCGGGGCTCTGACCATCTTGACTGATATCCTGGTCGTTCTCTTGCCGTTTTGGATATTTCTGGGCTTGAAATTGCCTCTGAAGGTCCGAGCCGCAATCATTGGCGTGTTTGCTCTTGGTGCTGTGTAAGTGACCAACTACCTCTCCATTCCTCATCTATAGGAGATCCCGTGCTAACTCTGAGGCCCAGCGTTACCGTCATGAGCATCCTTCGTCTGGCGTGGATTGTCGAGACATCATACTACATGGATCCAACATCCCCCGACTACGACCCGACCTACGATATTCGCTTCACCTACTCCGCCGTCGAGACCAATCTGGCCATCATCACAGCCTCGGCGCCTGCGCTGCGACCGCTCTTCCTCAAGTGGTTCCCCAGATTCTTCTCGGCTCTCAAGTCCTCGGGCGGCAAGTACTCCAATGACCAGTACGGGCGATCGACGACGGCGAAGCGCTCGCGCAGCGGGACCAATATCCGCAGCAACCACCACAACGGACCGTTCCCACTCAAGGACATCAAGGGACGTTCGGAGATCCGGAGTCACTCGCCGACCAACTCGGAAGAGGAGATTATGACGTACAATGGCATCCTCAAGACATCCGAGGTAGCTGTGGACTATGCGGACAGGACTGGCAAGGAGGAAGACACGATGAGGAGCCAGAACCGGTTTGGATTTGGGTCTGGTGCTTCCGAGTCAAGTAGCAGTGGGATTATGGGCCAGGACGGAAGGCATTATTAGGATTTAGATGCGATGTCTCGGGGCCGCAGAGCCCGGAGTACGATTTTATGTGGTTTTATTTTATTTTATTCTCAAACGTATCGTTGTTCCTCGGAACGGTATTGCCAGGACGTTTTGTACTATAGTGTAGCCAGGAAATATTGAATAATAACAAAATGTCACTATGATCTACAGGATACCGGATACCACCTGCGTCCAGGGGATGTGCCGTAGACCCCCAGATTCAAGCCTGATCGGGACGTCTTCGCAAATCTCATCTCTGAACCCCTGACCCATAAAAGATCAGGCGAGACGTATCTAGGGACTGTGCATGTTGGTCCCATGGCGTTGCCTGACGTTTTGATCGTTAGATGCGGCACTGCCCTGTCCAACGCAGTGAGCAGATTCCGTGGATCGTGTTATTCAACGTCGCTTGATCCCGTGGCTGGGAAGTCTATCCTGCAATCACCTTGGTTGTGGCGTGTTCGTGGGTGGCAATCCTGGGAGGGGGAAGCGCCCACGCCGCGGCCGGCAATCTCACATGATGGGGACGCATGTTGCTAGTATCCATAGGAAGAAGCAATTACATGCTTAAGTAGACATCGCGGGAAGCGCACAGGTGCGTGGCGTGGTTTCGTCAACTGCCACGGCATTTGAAGGGCGTGGCGGTTGAAAAGGGTCCGTGACATGCCTTATGATAGGGCTTGACGAAGTTTCTTTTCCATTTTTAAATCATGTGCTGTTTTAATACGACAAACCCCGAATGGGTTTTTTGACAAGCTGAACGAACGATTTGTTGGCCTTGATGGTCTGTTAGATAGGAGACCGCTGATCTAAAACCGCCAAGTTTGAGAAAGAAAGGTTGCCAAGCCCTCAACAACCGCCATGGTTACCTTCAATCACAATCCTCAGACTTCATGCTTATATCTTCCATCTTCTTGTTCTTTCATCTAGTTTTGATGAATGTTGTAGTCGAATTATCATAGCATCGTGAAAGAAATATCTGGTCAAATGGCGGCAACTATTTTGTGCATGTGCCCCTCATTCTGTGAAAACCCCCCCACTTCTTCGTTCTGGTGCATCGACAAATGACGTCTCAGAACGTCACACTCGCCAAATACACCGAGAATAGCTCTCACCAACAAGCTCTCCCACGCATGCACACAGCGCTATCGGCGAATCCCTCAACGACTCTGCATAATGACTCGCCGTACCGTCCTCGTCACCGGAGCTACCGGCTTCCTAGGCCGCGAGGTCGCTAAGGAGTTCCGCCTCAAAAGCTGGACTGTCGTAGGAACTGGTTACTCGCGCGCCGATGGAGTCGACGTCCTCAAGGTCGATCTCGGAAAGGAGGCCGACGTCGCAAAGATTCTCGATGAGACCAAGTCTGTTCCCCCTTCCTGTTTCCCCTCTCGAAGAGGCGATATCGGTATGCTGACCTTCGGCACAGACCTCATGTCATCGTCCACTGTAAGTCATGTCACCAGCTCCGCCGCGGCATGCAATTACTGACCTGGGCCGTTTGCGTCAAGGTGCCGCCCAGCGCTTCCCAGACAAGGTGGACGGCGATCCAGAGGGCGCGAGGGCCCTCAACGTGGCGGCCAGCAGCTCCCTTGCGTCCCTAGCCGCCGCGCGGGACATATTCCTCATCTACATCTCGACCGACTACGTCTTCCCCGGTGTTCCTGGAGACGCCCCCTACCAGGCGGATGCCGAACCCCGGCCGACCAACTTGTACGGCCAGACCAAGCTCGACGGCGAAGCTGCTGTGCTGGACTCGTACGCCAAAGCCTCCAAGGAGGGCCTGGGGGTTGTGCTTCGGGTGCCTGTGCTGTACGGGCACGCAGAGACCCCGGCGGAGAGCGCGGTTAACGTGCTGATGGATGCAGTCTGGAAGGCGCAGACCCAAGGAGCGACTGTGAAGATGGACCACTGGGCCATTCGATATCCCACCAACACGGAAGACATCGCACGGGTCTGCCACGGTATGTTTCAGTTCCCTCTCCAGCCATTATGTCTTGCCGCAGAGCATTCAACAACACACCCCCTGCCCCCAACAGCCCACGCAAACCGCGGCTCCTTCTGTTTGGTCTTCTGATGGGCAATGTTAACAAAACAACACAGACATCTCGGAGAAATATCTCGGCGCCGGCAGCGATAGCAAGGCACTGCCCCGGATCCTGCAGTTCTCGAGCGAGGACAAGATGACCAAGTACGAGATCTGCCAGGAGTTCGGGGACATCATGGGCCTGTCGACAAAAGGGATCGAGGCCAACACCGAGGGGAATGACCCGAATGCCAGTGTGCAGCGGCCGTATGACTGCCACCTGAGCACCCAGGCGCTCAAGGATCTGGGCATCGACGTCTCGACGAGCGACTTCCGGGGCTGGTGGCGGCGGGAGGTTCACGCGTTCCGCAAATAGGGAGGGTTCATGTCGTGAGAACCGCCTATCTTGACGCCGAGAAGAGGCACAGAGGAATTGCTCCACTGAGCCAGCCTGTCTTGCCAAGGAGGGGCATGCCTAAGATGTGCTGGGGTAAGCCAGGAACGAGAACGCCTGTGTCTTGTGTGTAATTTGGACATAGTCGGCAGCCCAGAGAAGATTCGAGGGGCTGGTGGCTTCACCAAATCCACGGTTGTGGGTGAAGTATGCTGGCTTGCGATAGCTTCCTCTTGAGACCCAGCCTGCAACATGCGGAAATGCTAGAAAGAGATTGAAAAGTAAACACAGCTGTGGATTTGGAGAGGATGGTCTCAAAACAAAACAAACGGCTACCTGCCACGTTCGTGTTATTTGTTGTTGAAATGGATCGACACCGACTAGCAGCTGGTTGGCTCCGTCCTACTGTTGAATTATTGATCTTACACATGGATAGCGGGCTTGATGAAGACGTGTGTCTCTGGCTTGGACCCCTTTCTTTGGATGAAATACCAACCTATGCAACTCGTGCTGGATGCGCCCTCACAAAAGACACGGTTTTTCTGCCTCTTCCTCTCCTTGAGATCGAGGCTTTGCCGTCCAATTCGAAGATCCCGGCCACGACGGATGAGCCACAATCTGTACTCTTGCTGGTTCTCTCCTGGCGGCGGTGGAATGGATCACCGTGGTATTGGTGCTATCGCAGGGCGAGGACTGAGACCTTTGGCACACGTTGGCGACTTTTATCCCATGCCAGCGCCGCCAGCCGTGTCGCGATGTACATGCCAATCGGTGGAGACCCGTCCCTCGTCCCTTTGCCCTTTTGCCCTTGGAAGTCGGAGCGCAGGAGAGGCTTCGCGTGACGAAGGAGGGCGGTGGCATTTCCTACGTCCTGCGCCTCCGGGTTTCCTGCAACATCTGCCCTCTTGCCTCCGCTCTTCTTTCAAACCTGTCCTCCGGCCATCTCACTTCTGTTGGCAATTCAATTTTTCTTTTTTGCGTCTGATCCGTCCAGTCCATCGACGACAACTGCGATACGCCTTGTTGGGAAGACGAGCGATGCTGCAACCTGGCTGAAGGGGACAAGGACAAGGACAAGGTCGACATCGTCCCTTTTCGAAACAAAACAAAACAAAACCAGAAGCGCCGTCATCCGACCTTGGCCGGTCTGTTCGGATCTTATCCATCTACGTTATCTGCATCTGCCAAATCGAGTCTAAATCGAACCGCCGTTGATCGCACCCCGGCCTGTCATCGACGGTTTGGTGGAGAAAGATAGGCCCAGATAGCCCGCGAAACCCTGTCGAAGACTGCAGCTCAACGGGCGTCCGAGGCTTCCATTATCGAGCGACCCCGGAGTTTTTAACTTTAGGGCGTCTGATAGCCAGTGAGAGGGCAGCGTTTTTTATTTTTCGGTTTGCGAGAAACTCGTATCGAATCTGCAAGGAACCGGGACCGATCAATCCGCGGATCCCCAGATCTTCAAATGGCGTCGATGGCGGATGGGCCCGAGGTGGCCCCTCTATGTCTGCCCCGGCGGGAGCACCAGAGGATGCTGACGCCGCCGCCTGCGCCAAAGATGTCGCCCGTGTCGCGATATCGCAGCCTTCGCGGCAAAAGCGTGTCGTCCATCACCCGTCGCCGGGCCTTTGACGTGTACAATGACAACACCCACCTGGCGCCCGGCGACTGCTATCCGCACCTGGACTCGCCCACGCTCACGCGCCGACGGTCCAAGAGCGTGGCCTTGTCGCCGACGCAGAGGATTCCGGACATGCCCATGCCCCCTACGGCCGCGCAGGTGCTGCAGGTGCTGCAGGCCCCTACACAGCGGTCCGTCTCTGCTCCCACGCAGGGCACCAACTACTACCAAGCCCCTACTGCCCAGGCGCCTGCCGCTGTGCCGGCGCCCAGCTGGACACCGCCGCCCCCGCCATCCAGGGGTCCATCGCCCAGCCCCAGCGCGCGGTCTGCAGGGGCCTCAGGGGGCCTCGCCCTCACGAGCAGCCTTAGCCTCCAGAGCTTCACAGGGGATGTCCGCGCCAGCTTCGCCAGCGCGGGCGGTTTGGCCCCCCGGGCTGCAGTGGGCGCAGTGGGAAACGGACCCCTGCCGTGGCGCCCTGCGTCACCATCGCCCGCTAGCGCAGCGCGACGCCGCGCGCCGTCGCCCGTTCCGCCCACGCCAAGCCCGCTTGCCCTGACTCCCAAACCCACCAACATCCCGATCGGATCTTCGTCGTGTGTTCTTGTTCCTGTTCCTGGCCTCGACTGCTCCAGCCGCAATTCCAGCCGCACTCGCCCCCGCAGCCGCAGCCGCGACGGCCTGTTCAAGACAAAGACCAAGTCCAAGTCTCGCACTCGCACCAAGTCCAAGTCCAAGTCCAA